>VDFB02026320.1:167234339-167263347 GCA_007258455.2 Sequoia sempervirens | reverse complement strand
GAGAGAGAGAGAGAGGGTAGAGGGTAGAGGGTTTAAGGGTTTGGATTTTAAGGGTTAAGGGTTAAGGGTTTAGGGTTTAGGGTTATGGGTAGAGGGGAGAGAGGTAGAGGGATTCAGTCAAAGACAAAACCCCAACCTTAGGATTTTCCCAATACCATAAAAGACTAGTAACATAAGATAGGACATGAAAGGAACATAAGATAGGATAGGAAAGGACAGATTCAAAATATGCAACATATTGTGATGATATGTCCTTCAATATTCTTAAGAAGATCCATGATCTGTTTATAAAGGAAGTGACTTCATAGATGCATCAAGTTCAATTATGCTTCTTTTGAACAATGAGGAAGCATTTCAAGTTGTTGTCAAGCCCCTCTCACCATAACCCTATTGGACAGTCACACATCACATAGGAACGTGAGTTGTTAGGTCACCCACATATGTGACAAATGGTTGTCCCATAAAGATAAAATGAGGAGACTATGTTTATTTATTACACATAACAAAAGAAGAGCAATGGTTGAATCAAGGTCATGATAAAATTACAAGGACAACACCTTTACAAGAGCTATAAGAGGCAAAGGGGATTGATATTATTCATTCATGGGTGTACAGGTGAAAGTGAATGCAATAGGTAAAGGTCATTGTCATTGATAAGGACAACCAACAATGCATGCTACAATGGTCTCATGAAGGACAACAACAAAAAATAAAATCTAAAGTTGCACAAGGCTCTATTCAAGGCCTTCACAATCAAAGATTAGGTGAACAAGTTGCCAGATAACATTCAATGCATGATGTTTTAAGGAAAGGCATAAAAGGAAAAGACATTCAAGAAACATCAACTCTAGTTGACATAGATAATATGCCTATTGAAAACATGTCATTACAAGAGGTTTGTGACAGCAATGGAACCCTCATATCATGTGATCGAGATACAATTTCTATGATCATAACCTTTCATGTAGGGGTTTCGGTCATCATGATTGATCCAACATGGATCATGATTGCATACAAGAAACAAAAAGTTACAAATGACAATTAAGCAGTTATGATTCAGGAGAGGTCTCATTTTGGAAACCAAGGCCATAGTACAAGTGTATATGAACAAAAACTATGAGGTTATGCTATAAGTCATCCATGTAGGTTCATGTAGGACATAAAGCATTACAATGGTACAAGTGCATATGAACAACAATCAACAATCAGCAACAAGTAGTGAAGGAAGCAAAGCATAGTTGTATTTTTACCTTTTCATACCATTGATCATCCATTCCAACAATAGGCTATAATAGTGAAGGAATATACTTGCATAGGGGTGTTTTAATGAAGATATTAAACATAAAAACCATCATAAATTATGGTGCTTCAAGGGAATAGAGCATATTCATGAATAAGAGCAGTACCATTAAAGGCTACAGGTTTGTCTTCATGTTATCTATGAATTTGAAAAAATAAATCTACACTGGGTGACAACATGACTATAGCCATGAAATGGATTGCAGTGAGATAAATAATATAAAAGTTTGTTGCCACTATCTCATTTTCTCTTTGGATAGTCATTACTAAGTGCTAACAAGTGAATAGAAAAGGGATAGGTGTCAATAATATACCTTCATTTGACAAGTCCTAGACTTTTGGTGATCTCATTGACCCAATAAGGAATTTCTTAGAAATCATTTCATATCTTTTTGAAAAAATCAAAAGGAGGACTAATGTATCCAATAGTAAGAAGAGAGAAATTTCCAAGGGAGGGGTAGTACCATCATCTTAGGTACCACTGCTGCAAGATGATAAATGACAATCCTTGTGTTTGTATGCATAGAGGTCCTAAAGCATACTTTGGGTAAGGTGCATTCATGACATCTTTTGGTGAAAGGTTTCCCAAGCATGAGCAAAGATCCAATGTTCCATCAGGCTATGTTGGAACAATTATACACTAATCCCTCCCCTAGGGTGTTTCCTTGCATCAAAACCAATCCCTTCTTCCTATCATTTGTTGACAAGGGAAATTAATTAAAATTATTAAATGGGATTATAGGCATATATGTTCTGTATAAGGATTTGATAAGTAGTATTGGGTTAGAATACATATTGATGAGATTGCAATGCAATGTTATCAAGGATCGTATATGTTATGTGTTAAATCTGTCATAAACCCTTGAATACTTCTGAATTTGACTCCCACAATGGATATATAGCACTAATCTAAGTTGTATGATTCGGTATTTGTTCGTCTTTACCTAGAGCTTGCTAAAAATTGCAAATTAATAACCTATTTTATCTTGGGATTGTGTTATAGTTATCTCATGCTCCAAATAGCTGATAATGTCGATGAATAGCCAATTCTATTCGATATTATCCTATTATGTTGAGCTATTAAATGGGATTATCTATTATTGTTAATGTTGTTTATGATATTGGTGCAGAGGTTGTAAACACATTAAGGGATCTGATGAGCAACATATTGACTAGATTTGGATGTCCAAAAAGGATTGTGTCAGATAATGAAATGTGTTTTAGATATGAGGAATACATAGAGTTTTGTGAGAAGCATGGCATCCAAATTTCTTATTCATCACCATACCACCCACAGGGAAATGGACAAGCAGAGTCAAGCAATAAAAGCTTGATGAAGATTATTAAAATAATCCTAGATCAAAATAAAAGGGCTTGGGATTCTAAGCTGAGATTAGCAGTCTGGGTAGATAGGGTAACTTTGAAGAATGCAATAGGTTGTGCCCCATTTGACTTGGTTTATGGGATAAATGCCAGGTTGCCCCAAAATAACTTAATGGAAATGTATAAGTTTGTCCAGATATATGATAATGAAATTGATGATGAGATGCAATTGAGAGTGGAAGCCCTTATAGAATTAGATGAAACCAGGAGGGAATCCCAAAAGAGAAATGCAAAGTTGCAATTGCAAGTAAAGAATCTGTATGACAAGAGGGAAACTACAAGGAGTTTAAAAGATGGAGATTTGGTTTTAATGTGGAATGCCAGACTGGAAGATAAAGGGAAACATGGGAAATTGGATGCAATCTGGTTGGGTCCATTTTTTATTAATGGTAAGTAGGGTGAAGATTTGTACTTCCTCCAAGATATGACAGGAGATCTTCTAGAACTGCCAGTTCATGGACAGTTCTTGAAGTTATACTTCACTTGAAGTATTCTTTTCCATGAACAGTAGTTTAGGTTTGTATATTTTGTATATATTTTGTACATAGTTGGGTTGTTTTGTCTGAACAGTCCCTTTTTGGTCATCTCTGCATCTTGGTCTGCCCTACCTGAGATTCTAGATTCTCACTTCATTCCAGTGGAATGAATGTCACCAACTGGAGCCACTGATGGAACTTCAGTATTTTGCTCCTTGTTTTTCACTCATGCCTTGCCTTATGTCTCTGGTCTTTCATGGTGTTCAATTTTTCTAAGGGTTGGGGTTTTAGATTTGTCTTCATGTAAAACCCTAATGTTTATTTCATGCTTTGGCTGGGTTCTATTTCACTATTACTTTTGATGAGGTTTTAAAACAACTTATGTCATATCGGTTCGTCTAGGCCAAGTCCCTTTGATTTTAATAATTTATTTCCTCCGCAGGGTTTTATTTCCTAAGTCTCGGTTGGCTCCGTGTTTCATCTTTTAAAAAGCAACTTATGTCGTTGTTTACCATTGGCCTAGTGATGTCCCCTCATCCTTTTTAATGAATGTTTTATTTTGTAGAAGGGATCAAATTTGCGCTACCGTTGATCAAATTTCCTTCAGATATCAACGATTTCCCGCCATTGCGTGATCAGAAGCTGTAGGATTTTTACCGATTGTGATATCGCGAGCGGGCGCCACTTGTCCTTCTGGGGGATGAAATTGTGCGACCACTGATCAACTACCATTTGATCTCAGTCGTTCCCCACCATCTCGCGATGGCCCCACTGTCGATCGCGATATCACAGGCGGTCGCCACGTGTTTCATCTAATGAAGCTGAAAGAATAAAGGAAATATCATGGAACATTAATCCGGCCTTAAATACATTAAAATGCGGGTTACTAAAGTGCTCTTAAGATGCATGTGATTTAAATTGACGGATATATTATAATCTTGATGGAAAAGCTGCTCGAGGGTTAATGATAGGGTTGATGACTGTGTTGAAGGAATGAGATAATTGATGCTCAAGATCTATGGTTTCCCACCATCATGTGATCTGAAGTTGCAGGATTTTTACCGATTGTGATATCGCGGGCAACCGCCATGTGGAATTCCTTCACAGTGTATGGTATGGTGAGCCCCTTATGGCCATGTTGGCAATTGTGTCAGCCTGTTTTGAAGGTAGCCGTCGATGATTTGATCAAAATGAACGGTCGACGGCTCGAATTTAAATATGCATCAAATATGGTTGAAGTTATTCATGCAGTGCATGAGAGAGCTTTAATGGAAGATGAAACATTTACTGGCACAATTTGATCAAAATAAAATTAATTCTCCTACTTTATGTGTGTCACAAAGCATTCAGGTATTTTGCGAAGCAGTTTCAGAGCCGAGAGCAAGGTCGTAAACCCTGACAGCCAAAATTTGGGAATTCTGCGAAAAGAGTCGTGAGTTAATTTATGTGTTTCTCGGTCACTTTGTGCTTGAATAAAGGAAAATATTTGTTGTACTTATCATATGGCTTGTTGATAAACATTTTAGGGCTATAGTTTATTTAAATTGTGAGAAATTGCAATATTTTGTTTTGTAATTTCATATCTCTAGTTAGTCCTAGCTATTTGAAGTGTGAAGTTATAAGAAGCCCTCGTTTTTCTGAGATGGCACCACCCAAGCAACATTTTGGCCAGATTGACTATTTAAAAAGAAACATGTATGATGATTTCCTAGATCAATTGACCTTGTCAATGAATGATAGAAAGAAGGGATTGGTTCTGATGCGAGGGAAAATCTTGGGGGAGGGGTTAGTATACAATTGTTCCAACATAGCCGATGCTAGGGTTCCTCTCACAGGTTTGAAAATATTCAAATTGTGGTATGGATAGAGGAATTTTCCTCACCCTTTTTCAAATGGATGGATGTATGATATGGGGAAGCTGGTGGTACCAAATGTTTTCCCTGATGTAGACCTGCTTAGGGAAGTAGCTACAAGATATGACCCTGTCACATGAGTAATTAGGGATAATGATGGAAATGTTTTGTTAAGCATTAACAGAGATGATATTCAACATATTTTTGAATTGAGTGAACCGAGTGAGGACTTGGTGCCTATCAACCTTGAGGAAATGAAGCAGGAATATGCAAAGTTGAAGTCTCTTTTCAGAGCTAAATTGCTTCCACCTCATCTAGCTAGGGCAGGAGGTTCAAGATTTCCTATCAGCCCCAGTGACCAGGAACCTTTCAGATTAAATTGTTTTTGCAAATAATTTCCTGACCACTTTTTATTCATTGTGTCAAATTTTGGGTTTCAGTCCCGGTGCGGTGATGCCCATTGCATACATGTTCATGGGGGTGCAAATACAACACCCTAACTTCTCTCTCACATATGACTTTGCTTCTTTCTTGGCTGAGAGAATACATGAGGGGCTATCAAAGCTATAGAAAAATGATATCAGCACTCAATTATTTTGGTATTATATGCTGATGCATATGTTTTTATTCAAGAATTATGACTTCTTCTCTGAGAAGATGAAATTAAGGCAATCGGTTGATGGAGAAATATTGCCAATACAGAAATGGGCTGCATATTTATCTTGTAATAAGGAAAACACTAGTTATGTGCAATTTGATAATTTTTTTGCTTCCAAATTGAGGGCTAGATTGATGGTGAATGTACCTAGGATTCCTGAGGAATTACATGATTTCCTCAAGCCAAAGGGGAGGAAGCCAGAATTAAAAGTCAGCCATAACTGGGGTGACATTATCCCATACCCAGTCAGCACTGTTTTGAGGGTATATGGTTTTCAAAGAGCCCCTCATATACTGCCATACAATGTGCCACCAAGAGTAGGGTTTGCAAAAGTTATATGGCAAATAGGTTGCATCCATGAGGACAACCTCATAGGGAGGGGTAAGGGCACATTTTTCCCTGATTTTACAGTGGTATCTGATTTTTCCTTTTCAAAAGGAGGTTGGGTGCAATTTGAGAAATTATTTGAGGATTATCATTTGAGATGTGATCCAAAGTGGCAGCATGATCCTGAGGGTTTCTTTACCCTTTTTAGACAAAGAATAAAGGCTGGCAAGTTTGTGCATGAGTTCAACTTTCCTGAGGACCTGATCAAAAATGAGTTCAACATAAATAAGAAGGAGTTGAACAAGGAGAAATGGATAGCTTATGATAAGCTAATAGATATTGTGCACAAAATGGATCTAAAATATGATCCATTGTTGGAGTTTAGTCCCCACCATAAGAAAATTGATTTTTTGATGGAGAACTTCAAAGAGATTATGGGCACTTTGAGAAACAAAAAGGTAAACTTAGAGCTGAGTCTGGGTGTATAAGAACAAGGTTCCAGACCATTTGAAACAAGGCCAGCATACCAACCTATAGAAAAATGGCCCCTTTATAGGAGAAAAAATGATAGAAGAAGTGATGAGGAAGAAGTGGACAAAAAGGGGAAGAAAATTATGAAGTTTCCTTCACAACTAGGTCCAAAATTCAAAGTGCCTAGGGAAATTAAGATCATTGATTTAGAGTCATCACCAGAAGATAGTCCCCCATCACCACCATCTGAGCCAAGCCCTAAAAAGCAAAGAACTGATCAACCACAAGATAGTTTGATGGATGAAATTATTGTTACTGATCAGGACATGTAGGTTGATATGCCTTCCCCTCCTAGGCCAACTGAATTGGTTTTATCTGATTTAGATATGAAAGGAAAAAGTGTACAAGATGCAAGAATGGAAGCATGTAAGGAGTTTCTAGACTACAATGCATTTGTAAAGACTCTTGTATTCTTGCAATTGGTATGGAGGATGAAGTTTGAAGAATATAAAAATAAATGTAAGGAGAGAAGAGAACTAAGACCTGATAGGTCAGACCAAGAGAATGATGAGGAAGTGAAAGCTAGATTAATGGAAGAATTTAAGAACATCACTCCTAAGGAAGGAAAAAAATTGGTGAGTTAGGCTGGTGTATTGATTCTGCCTGAATGGGACATTACAGATGTAGTGGCCTTTAGTGCTATTATGAAGTCCAAGCATCACTTGCAAGAATCTAAAAAATAAGTCAAGGCATCACTTCAAGATTGCGCTTTCAGTGAAGAGTATGAAACCTTGGCAATTTGGGCATTGGCCCCACAAGGGAGAAAGACAAATATTACAAACATTAATCCAAATTTTAGAGGGAGATTAATAATAAAGAGAGCTTCAGAGACCCCAACCATCGAGGCCACTAGTTTAACTATGAATATGGCCAAATTGGCCCAAAAGACTGGTGAAAGGGAGGAGGCTGAAAAGAAAAGCCTAATGGAGAAGTACAACCTTTTGATTGAAGAATACAACAAGATGCAACAGATGAATGTTGAGTTGCAAACTGAGGTGGAAAGGTTCAAGTATAGATAGATTGGGGAGACATCAAGTGCTCTAAGGACTAGTACATTACCTTCCACAGCAAGGTCAGTGCCTCTTGCTTCTCCAATTGTTTCCACACTAGGGTCTCTCAATTAGAATCCTGCCTTCACCCCTTCTTTAGAGGAAATTGATGAAGAAACATAGTGCTCTGTTGATCCTACAAAGAAGCAGCTCTTGCAAAGAATTGATGAGTTACAGGAATCTTTGAGGGTAAGTGACGAGGGATCTCTTTCAAAGAAAAAAGAGATTGTTACTACTATTTTAAGGAATTTGAATGAAAAGGTTGATAATAAATTGCTATCTATACGTTCTTTATATTCTTTTCTATTAAATGCAATAAAGAATATTGATAGGGATTAGGAAGTAGTGATACCATTGATTGAAAATTGGATCCCTAGGGCCAGTGATCTGGATGTCATGTATAAGGCTTCAAGGTTTGATACAAACAATAGGCCCCAATCATTAAAGCCTACTCAAGTGTTAGTAAAATCATTGTAAGGTTTTTAGACCTTACCAGATGACTTGAGTAGGAAGATTAGGGAGTTGGTGAAGAATTTCAATGATTGGGGTAACACATTGTTACCTGATATAATTGATGAGCACGGGAAAATCAGGTCATTCCAGCAGTGGCAGGCTCAGATAGGTGAGGTCATCAATGATCAAATTAAATTAATTTGTGATGACTCAGATTATGACTTGTTGGTCAGTTGTATGGATAAAATCATTAGTACCAGCTCATTTTTGGAATCTTTTGAAAGAGATGCAAATTAGGTAGCAGTAAAATACACACCTTATAATGCCAAGGTGAATGAGGTAATTAATTTTGACTGGCCAACTAATGAAGAATATCAGGGGTGGGTAAATAAATATTTGACTGAGGACGAATAAAAGAATGAATTACTAACGAGTGGTAAATCAGATGCTACGGTTATAACGGCCTTTGGTTTTACTTTGATGGCAGTCTCGACATGGGTTTATTGTGGTTTTTTGTTGTTGCCTCAATTTTCCTCAGCTGACATGATGAACGGGAATATTCTCCAGGGTGATGGTTTTTGTAATGATTTTTGGAATATCACCAAATGCTTCATTTAGCTAGTGACATGTGTACTTTATGGCCGGATGCTTGTTTGCTCCTTCATTTTCTATAAGAAGGATTTCAAGGCCAGAAGTACGAGTTAGCAAGTTAGATAATTTTTGGTTGAGTCTAGGTGAAGTTGCAGAGAAAATTGTAAAGTCTGATGGTTTTAGAGAGAAATACAATTTAGGTTCTGAGTTATTCTGTAATCAGTTTTGAATTCATGGGGATTTAATGTTGTATAATAGTACTAGCATTTGAGTTGAAATGATAAATTCAAACTCATGTCTCTCCATTATACATGCATATCCAAATTTTGAATAAGATGACTAAGGGTTGCTTTATTCATCTCACTGTTGTGGTGTGTATAATCCTTATTTTAGCTTTGATTCAAGGAATTAATTAAAATGCTTGAATGGTATTATAAGCGGATATGTTTTGTATAAGGATTCGATAAGTAGTATTGGGTGAGAATGCATACTAATGAAATTGTAATGCAATATTGTCAGGGATCTTATATGTTATGTATTAAATCTGTCATAAACCTTTAGATGCTTATGAATTTGACTCCTGCAATGGATATATAGTACTAATCTAAGTTGTACTTATTTGTGTAGTTCAATAATTATTTGTTTTTGCCTAGAGCTTGCTACAAATTGCAAATTAATGACTATATTTTACTATGGATTGTGCTGTAATTATCTCATGCTCCACATAGTTGATATCATCGATGAACAACCAATTTTATTTGATATTATCCTATTGTGTTGAGCTATTCAATGGGATTATCTGTTATGTGTTAATGTTTTTTATGATATTGGTGGAGAGGTTGTAAACACATTAAGCGATCACCCTCCCAGGTCTTGTAGATCCCAAATTGTAGGAGGCTTTTTAAAGTCCTCGTCAGTTGGTCCAAGTCCTTCGAGATGCCCTTGATTGGAATTGGCAATCCCATAGGTAGATTAGAAAACCAACTTGGTTATAGTGTAAAAAAAAAACCAACACCCTCTACCTTTAACCCTAAACCCTAAACCATTAACCCTTAAACTCTAAACCCTTAAACCCTCTACCCTCTATCTCTCTCCCACTCTAAACTCTAAACCTTTCCTTATTTTCTTTTATAATTTTCATTATTCTTATTTATTTTACACTTACATTTACAAATACACATACATATGCATTTACTATTTCCATTTATTTCTCATGTAGTTTAATAGTTTGATCGATTTCATATTATATGTGTTGAAGAATTTAGAATTTCAATTACATTAATTTATGGATATGTTGTATCTATAACACTACAAAACCATATGCTCTTTTCATTTACACTTGCATTTAGAAATACACATTTATATACATAGATATAGATTTCTTTAATGATATGTTGCATTTATTGTTCTAGGAGGCATCCAGTCATTGCATTTACATTTACATTTAAAATACAGATACATGCATACATACGCATACACACTCCACATATATATGTGTGTGTGTGTATCATCATTATATTCAGTGTTTAGAAATAACCCATTGTCTGCACATGGATAAAAATTCATAAAATCGGATCTCCCATACATGTTTTGTTGAAACCTAGGCTTGAACCTCTCATTTCACATGCTTTTCTTCACAAAACTCTTGAGGACAACAGCTATACCTTCTTTATTTCTCATCCTACAATTACAACAGTATCCATGGGGCCTCTTACACAAGCTACAGTAATCACAAAAAGTGTAAGAGCCCCTTTATATCATGTTTGGACTACAAAACCCTCAAAAAATAGGGTAACTGGTTGTATGCAAAGAAATGAAGCTTTCTAACTCAAATCAATGCCTTAAGCCCTCAAATTAGATTCAAATCAAAACTAACACATATCTTCACGACCTAGAATTGATTTCACATCAAAATATGGCTGCATGTGACCGTATAGTGCTGCATAACAAAAAAATAAAATTTTTGAAGAAAAACATTGATTTTTGAATGTCAAGAGCTTGTATTTTAAATCCTCAACCATCAACAACCATTACAATGATCACTTTATGCATTTTAAAGGCCTTTACATGTCAACCACTGAAACAACCACCTCTACAACTAACTTTTTAATCTTTTATGATCACATGAAACATAAAACACACTAATTTCAAGGTTGTTAACATCACTATTGAAATATTTTAATTTTTTGACTTTTCAAACATTAAAAAGTACATCATTAAATTAATTATGTAATGGCATAAAAATTTAAAAAATCATGAATTAATTATGTAACCACATAAGTCAAATATAATTCTATCAAAAATTAATATCAAATAGATAATATAATCACATAACTCATACATTTCAATGTCATTGATCTTCTTATTCATCCAACTCTTTGTCTGTATCATCCGATCCAGATTCGACATTGTAAGGATTGGTCATATCATCATCATCGTCATCGATATCATTTCGATAATGTCATCATCCACACGAATATCATCTTCATGAACATTAACTCCTACATCATCATGATCTAGTTCCTCCTTCGACATTCTTCGCTGCGGACATCATCATCAACTAATTGTTGATCCCATCATCATCTACATCATTCTAGTTCTTTGCACTTTCTTCTTCCACCACACATTATAGTTTACCTAATCTTCCTCTTGATCATGTCTAACAACAAATGACCAACCTGGTTTACCTGGAACCTCTGAGTAAAATACCTGCTCACATTGGCTTGGAAGAACATAGGGCTTATTTCCAGCTTGCTCGATCGACCTTGTATTAACCATGGTAAATTCATTATCATGTTCAATAACAGTTCTCTCAAGATCATTATCATTCAATCGTAGCCTATACCATAGGACGACGAACAAAATTAATCTGAAGGACTTAAAGTCACACTCAAGTATATCATCCAAAATCCCATAGTATCGATTTTCTGAGACTTCTGGATGTATGTCGCTTTTAGATGAAACATTAGTCACCTGAAAGACTGCAGTTATACCAGAATCACAAGTTTTCTTCATGTCATCCAACATTTTGATTCGAAATTTACAACCATTGCACCACATAGCCTTGTGGTGTTTCACCTACAATATTTCAAACATATAAAAATTATTGCAATATCGTCAGTTGATAAACATATTTATTCTTGGCCGAATGTATGCAAAGAAACAATCTCAAAATATATATACATATCAATATAATTTTTGAAATAATTAAATATGGGTGATTAATATATTTATACTGCACTGCTTATCTCTTTAAAACCATATGCTAAATCACTTCCTTTGTGTAACATTGGAATCTCCATTACGATGAGCTTTTTTAACCAATGAAGCCACATCTTCCCGTGTTAATGAATAACTAGATTGTTGACATCGTTCAATCCATACCATCATCCAATAAAGATTGTTATAACGACAAATGTAGTGCATCCCACTTCTAATTAACCAGATCAAAAATGAAATTCAATAAACGACGATAATTAGTTAAATACCACAAGATACTTAATCTTAATGGTAATTACATTGAAGATTAAAAATTAAATAAGTACAATATACATAAAACCATATGTAAAATGCATTCCATTAATCTTATGACCATCTTATAATTACCTCTCACTTTCCTCAATCTACCTTTCCCCATAAGGTACTCCCCTTCAAATTTGTTAATGGAGTTGGGATCCCAAATGCGATCTACATGGATCTTTGCTGCAAACTTAGGAAGATATTCACTAATGTACACCATGGTTGGTATACCATATATCCCTCCACCATAGAACCCTCAGGATGTGCTCTTTGTCTAATCAAAGCCTTCAAAAATTTCAAGTGCCTCTCAACCATCCACATTGACCTTGTGTGTACAGGTCCACACAATTCAATCTCCTCAACCTGGTGTATGAGGTAGTGTTCTTGTGCATTGAAAAATGTTGAAGGTAGACACTTTTGCATTTCACACATTAGACAAGGAATTTTGCTCTTCCAATAATTTATATCTTCTTTATGATTTCTTTAGATGATAGCTATCTACAAGTGATTCAAGGCACAAATATATTAACGAGATTTAACAAAAATATATAATATATTATATAACAAGTAAAACAAATGGCAATTATAAGATGTATACAACGAATTGAACAAATCTTGCTACTTACCTCATGTATTTTCCAAGATCATATATAACTTGCTTGACATTGTTGTCAAAGTTGTCTGGGAGAGATAGAGGTAGAACGTACTGCAACAATTATAAAATGATCTTTTCATTATTTTTCCAAAAGTAGTAAACACAATACACTGAAAAGTACATGAATTATACAAGTGTATCTAATATACCATAATAATTACTTTAATGAACGTATGTCAATCATGTGTTTTCATCCCTGACCCAAATTCACCTTTCTTTGTTATTATATTGTTTATGTTCATAGTAAATCCTGTGGAAAATTGAATTTTTCATATGGCTTCTTTTATAGCATTGCTTTGATGCTCTGTTAATAACCAAGGAAGGGCACTTATATTAATTTGGTCTCCATCGCTATTTAATTGAATGAAATTTTTCATTGCATGATTGGCTTCCTGAATGTCACTACAAATTTTGACCATTTTTTCTTTCTCATGCCTTCCATCCAATATTTTCCATAACATTTCTATTATATTCTTTCTAATATGCATTGTATCAAACAAATGCACAATTTGTAGCTACTCATAGTAGGGCAACCTACTAAATTATCCGATAAATTTTTTGTCCCTGTAGAAGCCAACCATTAATGCCTTGACCACCTTCATGAAGCATATAAGTTAAACAAATTAACAACGACAATCATTTTCAATTACAACATGAGTAAACACAACACAATATAAAAATATAAATTCAAAACATATCATATATGATAGATAAACAATTTGATCTGATTTATAACCTTGACGATTAATTCTATTATATTCCAACTTCCATAGGCGAGGTGTCATTCTTCGTGGTTTTGATGTAGTCTCCTCTTTCCCATTGAAAAGATGTTTTTCAGTAGTTCAATACTTATGATTTCTATGGAGGAATTGCCTATACTCATCAAACACCTGCTTTCCTAAACTTGTTGAATGACAAGATTTCATATAAATATAATTGGATTAAATATGTCAATTTTTTTAATTATATATAATGAATAGATTATTTTAAAAACATGCATGATATCTACTTCATCAAATTAAATATTGTTAAATTGCAGTCGAACATTATAACATACCACAAAAATGTGTTAGCCCTGGGTCATCATGAATTGTCCATACAAGCATTGCATGGAATTGAAATTGTCTTTGTCCTATTGGTCTAGAGACGTCATACATAGTGACATCATTCCATAACTTTAGTAACTCGTTGATAAGAGGCTCAATATATACATTCATATCTTTAACTTGGTACTTACCTAGTTGAATGAACATAAACATTACATAATTATTATAACCATTTTACTGCAATATATATAAATTAATGTACATGACTATTGAATGAAAAAAATATAAGTCATTATGCAAAAAATAAGACAAATAAGATGCTACTACGTTAAAGAAAATTGATGTAAACAAATACTTGAAACAATCACTGACAACATTATGTGCTCCCTCTTTATTGACATCCATGGAGGAATGTTATTGTTGATTATGAGGTTCTTCTTTAAAGTGTGGCCATTTTTCCTCCATGTCCCTAAATGCATAACCATCCACATGCATTAGAAGAATGGCATCTCCACTTCTATTTCGTGCATGGTAATCCATAAATTGCTCTAAGCTTCCGCACCTAAATAATCGTTGCATATGTTAAATAATGGGAATATAACGAAGAACCTTGCGAGGCACCATTTTTGTTAGTTGATCTATTTGATATCTACTGATATGACATTCTAGGCATTCTATTGCAAATTCTTGTTGTTTATGATATATAATATGATCATTGGGACATCCATCCATTGCTTGATACTCCATTTCGATATCTTTCATAATGGCAGATAAATCTCCATATAAGCGAGGTAAAATATTTGATGGTGGTAACAAAAATTCACCAATCAATCTACAACAAAAAATAATTTGTTAATATAAAGAATATTAATGGTACATATTTCATCCTTTATTTACTAGTGATGAACTAACAACAATTAAAATAGATGAAAAAGATGACATATATGACATACCTTAACATCTGTGAGATTGCTATGTTTGATAAACCATTCATAACCTTCAAGTTCAATAGAAACAAAACAACAGAGAGAAGAGTTGTTTGGGAGCCTTCATAAAGGGGCTCGTATGCCTTCTAAAGTATAGGTAAATCATGAACATCATCAAAGTCATCTTGATCATCATGATCAACTCTGCCACTAAATGTGTCATGGATCAATGTATTTGTACCATCATCTTCAATTGTGTTTTCTGGTGCATGATCATCTTCTTCCATAGGATCATTAACTTCATCTTCGATATTCACAGCTCCATGTTCGTCCGCTTGAAAAACCATATTCTCCAGGCCGTGATAATCCATATCATCTGCCCTAGGGCACCCCACCTTTATAATAATGATAGACACAAATGAACCATGATCATGATCGAGTGATTATATATATATATATAAAATGTTAAAACGATATAAACATTTACAAATTCAATCAATATAAATACATATAATGAACAACTTACCAATGGATGATAATCATGCCCCCCTTCAAAGTGACCATGCTTCCTACAATTTTTCTCAAATGTTGTGATTAAAATTTGTCTCGTCTTTAAGCCCTTGCAATTATTTCAAGGAAAATAATATTTCCCATCACCCTTTCTTTTCAATCTAGCCCACAATCTATCAAGTCACTGATACATTTTGATCAATTTTTTTACAACGGCCCGTCATAATTTCGACAATTGTTTGTCGTTGTTATTGCATTGGAATTTCGATGACATTTGAAACGTCAAAATTCTGGCCCGGCATCCTTCCGACAGGTTGTTGTAAAATTGATCAAAATGTATCAGTGAGTGTCTCTTCATTTTGTTCTAGACTAATATTATCTGACATTATTTTTCTTTACCAAGCTTGACTATTTAGATCTTCAAAAAATATCAAACACTCCAATAATTTTTATTCATAGATAGGTAACATAATCTAATAATTCTGATATTTTACACCAAAAAAAATTGGCATGCAACCACCCCTGCAAAAGAGAAGATAGTTTGAACTTAATGACCCCAAAAAACACTTTAAAATGCTAATTCCAAAATTTATTAAATTCTGATTTTACTATGATTTCCAACCATTAACACTCCTAAAATCAGAATATTGAACTTGATCGCAAACTTCCTACAATGATGGAGGTAGCGAGCTAGTAAGAGCAAGTGACCCATTCCTAAGGAGCAACAAGTCAGAATCATCATTGCTAATGTCAATACGGATTTATTCTTTTAGTTAAAGATGCAATGTGTCACTTCTTATGATGAGATTATCCCTAGGGCCCTCAACATTGAGAGTTCCCTAATAAAAAACAATAGAAGCATTGGTAAGAGCATGATTAGGGTACAAACCCTAGGTCTCCGTAGAAACATAAACAATAACTATAGCGGATTAATGAGGTTGCAATACTAGAAAGATTGAGACATTGTAGGTAATAACAAAATCTTGCAATCTAAATATTGTAACCAATAACAAGCACACTATGTAGCTTAGTGACATTTGTAAATGCAATCTACGGTAAGAAGAATGACAGTCACTCAAGATGTGACAGTCAAAAAGAGGTTGAGCAATGACAAAATAAAACTCAAACCTTGCATAGTAAAGTGGAGATTTTAACAGTGAGTTTCCTTACCCCCTTGCTGACCTTAAGGGTTTTTCAAATGCTTTTGGTAGTGTTAGACAAGGCAAATGCAATTAGGGAATGACTATCCAAATGAAGTAACAGTGGTAATCATAGGTTCAATGTTTCTTCTTAGCCATTAATGTATAATGGAGGTAGTGGATTGCATGTTTGAGCAGTGTTTTGAGACTCATCAAAGATGGGAGAATAGTGAATAATACCTTGTGGACTATGAAGTAGTGTCAATAAGGTTGAAGGATCTTAAGAACTACAATACCATGAAACAATGAGTCCCCTGAGTAAGTAGGCAGTCTATAGGGCATAGTTTGATTTTATAGAAGGATGCTCATGAAAGGAATCTTCAAGTGATAGTGAGTGAGTTGTTTGAGATTGTAGCCGAGGGTGCAATACCCGCCTTAAAGGAAGTTAGCAAAGCAAAATGTGCAAGAAAATCAAATCGTACACAACAAACAATTCACAATGTTATCTTGCATAATGCCTTGAGTTTGAAGACAAAAATCTCATTGTATCTTGATGAAAGTGGTGACCTTAATGGTCAATCACTGGCAACCATGATTTTAAAACATGCTATTGTGCTTATGGAGACAACATTTTAAGCAAGGTAGTGAGTGGTGGTTTGGAACAATGGCAGGTATGAAGGACTTGCTTTGTATGCATACTATGCAGTCTAGCTTAAGACACCGTTCTTAGAAGAGATTGAAGGTGGATTATGGAACTCAAGGGTTACCATGAAAAGGATTAAAGCAAAGACTGAGATCTATTTAAAAGCCACGTCATGAAGATATTAAAGATGTCACATGCAAAACCCTAGTAGCTGGAGTAATGAATACAAAGAGGATAGTGTGTTGGGGCAGATTTAGGAGATCTCCACATTATCTAATTACAGGGAAATACATCATTTATTTATTTTTTTAATTAAAAGAAATCATTCTAAACCCTATATAGGATACATTGATACTTCAAAAGCCTCAAGGAATTTGAGATTATGCAAATATATGTCAAGTAACATTCATAAGGTTTAGAAAATCTTGATCACTCTCTAGAATAGCCCATTAAACATGGGTTGTGCTTGAATACACTACATAATTGATATAACACAACCACTCTGCATATCAACCAGAGTTATAGGCTCTTTATTGCAGCAAGAGGTAATCACTCTTCGATCATGCTATAATTACATCCTAACCTGTTAAACTTGAGACAACCTGAATGCACCCAATGATGATTGACACCTACATTATATAACCTGAATTGACTACATTATATGAGTGCCTCAATTTCTATCACAACATAGCCATATTAAACTTGGGCCACACATGAATGGATCCTATATTTGTTATAGAACAATTGTGCCACATGACCAATAGAGTTATGGATCACATAATTATAGTCACAAGAATCTATTCCTTGGTTGTGATCTTATGGTGATTCCACACAACAAAATTTGAACATGAAATTCTCAAAACCCTAAACCTCTAAAAATGAAATCTAATGAGATGCTGCTTTAAAATATGATTTTCAAACCTGGAACTACAAATCTGACTTCACAACTGAATTCTGCAAAAAGACAATGACTACCCTCAACCTGGCGATATCTTCTTGAATTTTTTCTGATTTTTCCCAAGAAAATTGTCCTTAGTTCTCCACAAACTGTCTCAAGTAGAGTAAAACACTGTCGCAATAAATCAGGCGCGAACTCACTTTTCTTTATGTCGGCCACAATTTGATTTTTTTCTATTTTTCATGTTTGTCAAAAATTTGACGAAAATGATAGCCGACATTTTGACGAACCCCAGGTTCGTCAAAATTTTGACGAACGTCAGGGATAAACTTTCAAAAAATTGAAAATTACACATCAAATTTTACAAGCACCCAACGATATATCAAATTATACATATTTCGTCGGATTTTGTAGTCAAATGAGTTAGTGGAGGCTTCTTAGATGTGGATTTCTTATTTATAACCAAGTTATTTATAGACTATTTTCCTTTTGCATTTTGTGGGTTAGAGACATTTTCATTAGGATGTGGAGCAACATCACTAGTAACTTAATATTTGGTTCAACTGGTGGTATCAACATTTTTTATGGGATTTTCTTGCTTATTCTTGTCAAGGATCTCAGACACAATAGGACCCAAGTTAATTGGTTTAGGCTCATCTTGGTTTATGAGTCTTATTTGGTCCAATTTCCTTATCAGGGTCTCTCTTTCAATCATAACCTTCCTAATATTTTCTTCTCTTTCCCTCTCTTTCTTTCTCCTTATCTCAGCTTGAATTTGAATTTCTCTTTTGAGAGTACTAACATCCCCAAAAACCTCTTCACAATCTAGGAGAGTAATTTATGAACTAGAATGTTCTTCTAGATCTATCAGGTTTTGGGCATCATTGTTAGTTCTAGTTAAGAAGTCAGGTGGTAAAGGTGAATATCCATTGAATGCAGGAGGGATAATATCACCAACAATAGTAGAATTAGTAGAAGCAACATTTCAGTGATGGCTCCCACTTCTACTCCTACTTTGCTTGGGTCTAGACCTATGGATATTTGTGACATTCTTACTATCACAATCATCTTCTCCTTCACAAGCTAACATTAGCGAATTCTTGCGACTTTCATGACTAGAAGAAATTATTAAAGGAATTTTATTTTTAGGGACGAGATGGAGAGTAGACATACATGTTTCTGCATCCTTAGCTTGTAATGATGGTGAAATCCATTGATTATAAATTTCATCTTTCTATACCCATTGGCCCTTCTGCTTAGGAGACTTTTGAAGCTTTCCCTCCAAATTTTCTTCTGGATGCTTCTTCATGTAATCTTTGGTTTTCTTCATCTTTCTTCTACAACTCTTCTTCTTTAATATCTTTTTAACTTCTTCAAATAATGCACACTAGTGCATTGACTTTAGAGTCACCACCCAAAATTGATTGGGAATTGTAAATAATAATGAAAATTTTGTATATGTTTAAGTGAATTGCAGAGATTTGAAAATACATAGAACTCCTAAGACCATCCTCAACACTTTAGGTGGAGGATTTGCACAGGAACAGACAAACTTAGCAGGATTTACACAAATGACCTTCAAATAATAAATGATGGGAGAATTCAACAAGCTTTAGCAAGACTAAGAAAATATTTGTAAAAATTTACACCCCATTATGAAAATATAAGACTCTAATTTCAATGCTTTGGACAAAGCACATTGGGATAGGAATATTTTCACAATTTGTCCCTAGTAGAGTTGCCAATCTAGTGGTTATTTTTCAAGAACCAAGTTGACCTTCAAGGAAGCCTATGGAATTTTCCATTTCCAATTCTTAGCAACCTAAAGGGATAGGCCAATGAATGAGTGAAAGGAGCAATTCTTTCCTCCTACACTTCAATCTCTACAAGACCCAAGAGGGTGATCCCACGATGTATTTAAAGACCTCTACACCTAATGACCCAATATATTGCAAATAACAGATAAATTATCACTTAATAGCTCATTAAATGGAATATATCAAAGAAGCTAGCTACTGCTTAACAACACTCAACATTTAGAGCATGAGAATGGAACAAATAAACATAAGATACAAACAATTTGCATCTCCATTTAAAAGGTTTGTTTATTAATTGATTTATTCTTTGACAAGCTAGACTGACTCAATGACAACAAAGATTACCAAATTAATATAATTGTGCTTTATTCATGGGTGACAGATTCAAATTTGAAGTAAATTGTAATACATCAGTAATTAGACCTAGCATTCATTGACTATTGTAATACTGCCTTACAATAAAACAATTCAAGATATCCCATAACATAATCTACTTATTAATCCTTGTACTCGATCATGCAGACCTATGATTTCATCTAAGCATTTGATTAGTTCTTTGAAATAAATCAGAAATAAAACCACACATTCAACCAAAATGATTAAAGACAAATAAAAAATCCTTGATCATTTTATTCATAGTTTGAGTAACAAAATACAATAGAAGAGAATTCATTCCAGAATTTGCAATTCTCATTCAAATTCCATTACTATTGTAAAACTATTATGTCTATTAAAAAATGGAATTCATACCTAAGACTCAATCAACTATTCTATTCATGTGCTTGATTTACAAAATTCTAATAACATGAGTTCAAAACTGACCAACCAAAGACTTGTGCAATAGGCCTTGATTTCCCATTTATAGAAACATGGGAGCAACAAGCTTTGGGCCAAATTACACTTATAGTCACATTTTACATTTGACATCCATTTGAATTTGAATTTCAAAACCTCCCCAAGTGGTTATATTTTGATTTCCATGAGGGGGAAACCATATAATACAAAAAACTATTTTCATTTGCTGAAGAAGATCTACCCTCCTTCCAAAAGGAATATTTCATTCATTGTAGCAACATCAAACCATCTTCTTCATGAGCCAAATTCATTTTCAATGTACACGTCCAATGAGTAGAAACATTAAAACAAGAAAACAATAAAAAGAGAATAGACCCCATCCACGTCACCACATTTGTCATCAATCTTCATAACTAAGAGGATACAACATTTTGCAATACTTCAAAATAGGCTTAATTTGTAATTTTTTTGAGCCATGTGTCGTAATCCTCCTCAGTTGGTCATTGCATATCCAAAAAAATTTGCACCTTTATATTATTTTGGTTGTATCTCACATCAATTAGCACCCTAGCCTCTTTGAAAAATGTATCCATCCTCATCTCAATTCCTATCATATTATCTATGTTAGGCTTCAACATGAAATAATCAATGATACTAAGCACCATCTTAGAATGTGGGATCAAATCTCCCAAATCCTCCTTCCATTTGGTAAATTCCTTCAATTCACCCTTATCAGTCAATATCTTGGGCATACCATGCCCTTCCATGTCTCTAAATATTCTCAAATTATTATGTAGTTGCATTCCTATCTTGTCGTGAAAAGTTGTGATCTCATATACCAAATTAGTTTCCTTCAATAAATTAGGAATTTTGGTGGGAGCTTCAGGATCTTCCTGCATTTGAGGCATCATTTCTTTTAATGTTCCTACACTAGTGCTCCACTTACTCCATATAGTTTGGAATGCTTTTTAAAGCTCCAAATATTTTATATTGGCCTCATGAATGTTCTTGTAAACATCCCATGCAATGTGAGCCTTATTCACCAACTTTGTAACTCTATGTTTCAACACATCATCAAAAATATCATTAGCCACTTTGACTATCTCCTATTTGGCTTTCTTTTTTTTTTCCTTTTCTATTTTCACTTCCTGTCTCAAACATTGAATCCTTAATGACAAGGTTTCTCTATCTTGTGCAGAAAAATATGAAGCAAAAGTTGTTCGAGAGGAAAAACCCCTAGATATGTTGGTAGTAGTAGCAAGTACCTTGTTATGCTCATCCATCAATTTATTTTACTTATCCAACAACTTTTTGTATCCGCCCTTTGTGATCTAGGCTATGTCTACACTTAACATGGCAACATGCATTGTCAATTGTGCATCTGCAGTGGTAGTCATTTTAGTAACCCTTTTGATAATTGTGAATGGTGGATCTAGACTTGCATAAACATAAACAATAAACACAATATTAGTTAATTATACAAATCAAAACCAGCATTCCCCATGAAATTCATTCAAATGTCAAGAACAAGAAATAAAACAAGTAAACCAAATGAAAGTTATCTAATCTTGCTCAAAACATTCAAACCCTCAATCTCATGGGGGAATTGGTACTATGTTGATGTGGAAATTATCCCTTTCCCAATTCCTTGCAAGCTTGATGATGATCAATGGAGCTCCTTGATGAAATTTTCCATAACCTAGCTATGGTGGATGAGAATTATGAAAACCTTGATGAACAATGGATGAACCTGCATAAAAATGTACAGATAATGACTTTGCATAAGTTGTGGATGAAAATGCCTAAGATTGTGTGTAAAATTAGTAAAAGAGCTCTCCATTTATAGAAGAGAAGGATGGAAGAATGAGCAAAAAGGATGAATGTGGGACAAAACATCAACCAATAACAAAATGTCACTTGTCAACATGTTAGTGGAGAGAGGTGGAACACATTTTGATGAATGTGCACATAAATGCTATTAGGTGGATATTTGAAATTTGAAAGTTAGCTTGTGGAGGAAGATGTGGAAGATGAGTTATTGCCAATTGGCTCAAGAAAAAGGACTTGTAAGAGAAATAAATGCCATGTTGGAGGACATGACCTTTGGGAGGGATAATTCAAATTTGAAAAATATTCCAACTTGATGTCTTTTTGAATGAAAATAGATGAATTTATAAATCAATTAAATTAATTTACTTGCACAAGTTGCAAAATCTAGAGGAATTTAGGGATTAGCTTTAATTAAATAGAGTTGGATTTATTTAATTAAAAGGGGATGGTGTTAGATTTAAATCAAATAAAGGTTAGTTTATTTAATTTAAAGGAGATGACTTTAGAACTTAATTAAATAAAATGAATTATTTAATTAAAAGAGGGACATTAATATTAATTAAACAAAATGATTTATTTAATTAATAGAAGATAACGATTTAATTAGATAAACTTGATTTATTTAATTAAAAGATGAAATATGATGAATTTAATCAAATAAATATTATTCAATTAAATGGTTAGTAACAGAGTGATTCGGGATGAACTAGTGTTAGTAAATCAGGATCAGGTGCACAAGATCAATCAGTATAATTTACGTGTCTACAATAACCATAGCTCCAATTTCCTTTTCCATAGACCTTACCACTTTAGGCTTCCCAATATTTGGTTCCATGGACCAAATAGTAAGTGTATGTAGCTTAGGGATGAAACCTGAGCCAAAAACTTTATTGTCAAAAATTTCGTCAAAAATGGAGGCATTTGGATCTTTTATGATTGCATCTAATGCAATGGAAAATGAGATCTCCCATCTAGGAAACAATAGAATCTCGCTTCCTTTAACCAGGGATCTTGCATCTTGTGGTGAAATGGCAACAATTTCCTACATTATTTTTCCCTCATCCTCCTTCTCAATTTCATCTTGTAAGGAGGGGTCAACCTTCTCCTTTTCCTCTTCTATTCTCTTCTTTATGTCATAGCCTTTCACATGAATAAAAAAGTCTCTGAACTCTCTTTTCTTAACAAAAGCATCATCACACATAAAATCATCACAAGCCTTTATTCTAACATTGTCATTCTTAGCTTCATTGTATTCCAATTTTATTATTCTGCCAGGAGGGACAACTATATTCAAGGAATCCTCCTTTTCAAGAGATGGGAACCTCTGATCCACTTCCTCCTCCATGGTAATATGCTCTCCATACTTCTCAAGAACATGAGTCTCACCTACGTGTTCACTTGTTGAATAAGCCACCAATGGAGTGATTGCAGGTTGCTCACCTGTCTCCTTTGATTTCACATGGATGCCTTGAGCAAAAGATTGAGCTGGTTGGCTCCTTATTTGTGCATCATGGTTTTGTTTGGCCACCTTGGCCTTTATTTCAGCTTGTTTTACTTTTCAAAGAAACTTTTATCTTTAAAATCCCTAAGCAACAATTTTTCTTACACAAATTTGTCATGTACCTCAAAGTAAGGACTGACATAGAAAGTATTTTCTTCTAACATCTTTCCTCCAATAGCACAATTTTTTTCCATACACTCTTCCATTTCACAACCTCTTCATCAAAAGATAAGCTTTTGATCACATCCTCTTCATAAAGGAATTGATTTTGTTTCCCTGACAATCCCCTTGCTCTTCTCTTAGTAGTAATAACCCCCTTAGGGTCACAATACCTTATAATATCTTATTTCATTCTGTAATTTTTTAAAAGAGAGACAAACTGCTCAATTCCCTCCTTTGATGTGCACATAAAATAGGAAAATCCAAAATTGGGGCTCACCAAAGATTCTTTTGTTTATTTCCTGAAATGCTCTTTATCCATGGCATTGGCCTGCCACATTATCTCCATGAATGCTTTCCTATTAGACACATATGTAGGCAGCTTGTGAGGTGGAACTGGGGACCTATATATCCTGATTGTAGTATAGTTGGAATGGAGGTACCAATCCCCCCAACTGAATTTTTGTACAATGCCTTCCTCACACTCCAAAGGCCTCAATATTTATTTCACACCCCTTGAGATTTTGTAAATGGGATTTAAGCCCAACTGCTCCAGCACCAAAAACTTAAAAACATTGAAAAATGAAGTGTAATCGGATTCAGGACAATGCACATCCAAGACATGGGTCCACATTTGCATAGGTAACTCATTGTCCATATTATCCCTTTCCCTCAATTTCATGAAATTCCTGAACATCTTTCTGCCTTTCCACAATAACATGTGCATCAACAAAGAGTAATATCTACAAGACAATGGGGGTTTTGTGTCCTTCAACTTTATTAAATCCTCATGAAATTGCTCAACAATATAGGAAGCATAATAAAAAACACTATTATGATACTTGTTTTGAATATCAATTGCTAAAACCATTAAAGAAACGTCCATTTTTATGTCAAAATTCTTGTGTAGGACTTGACACAATGCATAATCTGTATTTTTGAAATAGTCCTCAAAATCATCACAATCAAATGGTTGTAACTCCAAAGGACTAAAAGTCACACCATTCTTCTTTAGGTCATGCCTCATGTGCCTTGGAAAAACAATTTTTCTATATCCAAACTTTTTTTGCTCATATTCATTATATAGTGCACGAAACTTAATGGATTCAGTAGTAGATGGATTCAAGTTGAAAACCTCAACTATTTGACTCCTTGAAATTTCCAACATGGGAAAAAATTCTGTAAAAATATTGTTTTTTCTATCTATGGGATCATAAAACCTTGCCAATTCAAGCATCAAATCCACGTCCACAAACATATTGGGGAAAAACAATTTTCCAATATCACAAGTCCATAGGTGATAGGTGGGATGAATAGAAAACCTATGTTTGAAAGCATATAGGAATAAATCCCAACCACTCTATTGCAATACTACATCAACAATCCCAACAACTAAATCTTGAAAATTTCTTATCAAAGCTCCTTCACTATTTTTTCTCTTACCAACTGGTTTAACTTCCATAGCAGGATCCTTGGGAGTGTCCTCCATGAACCGAGAATAATCTCTTTTCACTGCTTTCTTCTTTGTTGATGTTTCAAGATCCTCTGGTTTAGGTGTGGTTTTTTCATTTTGAGGTTTAGGTTTCAAGACCCTTTTTTACTTAGGTTTTCTATCGATTTTAGCAGAAGATTCATTGGACTCACTCATTTTCATAGTATAGTAAAACTAGGGTTCCAAGATAACTGTGAATTACAATTCTATTCTCTAAATTCACAAGGTTCAGACTCAATTTTAAACAAACTTCACCCTCCTTCCCAAACCCTTTATAAAACAATTTCAATTTCTTTTGGAAGTAAGAAACAAAAAACCTTGACCACAAATCCTAGCTATTCACCCAATTCCCAGACTACCTAATGCTACAAATTACTCAAAGAGGTCTAGAATTCAACTTACCTAGGAAAACCAATAGTTTGTTCTTTGATTTCTCTTTGTCTAGAGCCTCACCTTCTTCTTTTATTCACTTGACTAGTTCTTTAGCTCTCGACGATTGCAATTATGGAAGAAAAATGATCAACAACCCTCTTTATGACTCAAAGATGGAGCATCTCTTCCATTAATGTCTGATAGATAGCTCACACGAGTGAACTAACAAGTAGCAATTCAAGTTTGAATTTTTTTCGTCAATCCTCTTTGATTTAAAACATGATATATGGCCCTTATGCACCATCACTTTTTTCTCCTACAAGTGTGTTTTGGAATGGTGATGATACCCTAGGGAGCTGCCATGTAGCCACCCACATGTTCATTAACCTTTTAGAACTCCATTGTTCATCACAGTAATGCTCTAAAGTTAGGCCCATACTTCAACAATGAGTGATAACACCTCTGATGGAAGGAATATTTGCTACTACATTCTCCATCACTTATCACTGAAGTGCTTCAAAGACACATTATACTTCACTGAAGAGCAACTCCCAGTGATACAACGAAACTAACCTCAGTCCTTCGCTTATCATCATAATAAAATTGGAGACACAAAATATTTTGGTGATGGGTGAAGCAAGAAATGGCATTAGATATGTGGAAAGATCATATCCCATGGTTCCCTACCTTCATATCACTCATCGCAGTAATTTAAATAAACAATAAAACTTTTCTACGATGGTGTGATACAAAGGAGAAACCGAGTCCATCGTGCTTCGCTAAAGTGGAACCAAAGAACAAAATATCTTCAGTAATAAGTGATATAAAAGGAAACAAACATTTCTCTCATCACGGTAATGAGACACAAAGACCAAACAACTTCTACAATGTGCAATACAAGATTAATTCAAAGGCTCATCACTCATCATGGTAATGAACCCAATGGATAAAAAGACTTCAATGATGAGCGATACATGACTTTAAGTGATGGAATAATACACATGCATAAAGGTTGTTTTAAAAGAGGGACCGCCTAAGGGAAATGTAGGATAAGGCCTTGAGAGATATAAAATCATGTTTTGCAAAGGATGTAAAGGCCAAATAATTCAAATCATTCCACTTTATAAAAATTAATTCCCTAGACGAAAGAAAGTAAGGGAAATATTTGCGATGGGTAAGCGAGGAAACCTATCCTTAAGGGTTTGATAACCGAACAAGTCCAAAGATCTAAGATATGATAAAAAAAATTTGGAACCAGAAACAACAAGTCAACAAAGGATTAAACTAGACAACAAGGGTTTAGACAAAGGGGAAAAATATACTGAGTAAAAACCCACCCCTAGCATAAAACCCTAAACCCTGTTTTCAAATTCAGACCAAAAGCCACCAAAGTAAAGGCATATTGGATCAATGGAACATGAATTTTTTTAGGGTTCCACCACCTAACAATGCATCATAATATAAGTTCTTGGTGGAAAATTTGTTGGTCCCTGTGTTCGATGTCCCTAAGACTAAACTTGTGTGCAAACTTGTTGATCTCGAATCCCCCTAGAACAAAGACATTTACAATTATCTACATGACCAGATTATCCCTCTAAAATTTTTGCCCAACCAATGAAAAACCTTTATCCAACAAGCCTCTAAATATGCCATCATCGGAGATACCCTTTACCATCATAGCCTAGAAAGTACCCTCCTTTGATGTCTCAACTCAAATGAAGCACAAACATCCTTACAAGAGGTTCACCATGGTATATGCGGAGCTCATTCTTCTAGTCCTACCTTAGCTAAAAATATTTTGAGGATGGGATATTATTGGCCTACAATAGAATGTGATGTCTATTACTTTGTGAAGAAGTGTCATCAATGTCAAATTCATGGAGATCTCATACATGTGCCAACTCAAAAATTGCAACCACTCACATCACCATGGCCATTCTCTTAATGGGGATTCAACCTCGTAGGAAAGATCCATCCCACTTCTATGAATGAGTATAAGTTTATCCTTTTTGCTACAAAATACTTTACCAAATGGATCAAAGCTATCCCGATGACCTATATTACTGGTAAGAAGATATCCAAATTCATTTTGAATTACATTATATGCTGCTATGGTATCCTTCAATCCATCATTACAGACAATGGTCGCCCTTTCAAGAATCAGGATGTCTATGAGATATGTGAGAAGTTTCATATCCAACACCATTTCACCACCCCATATTACCCCAAGGTAATGGTCAAGCTAAGGTATTTAATAAGACTATCCTTATAATCTTAAAAAAGACCATTGATGATACTAGTCGTGACTGGCATATCCAACTCAATCTTTCTTTATAGGCCTATTGTACTAGTATTCATACCCCTACAGGAGCCACTCCATATTCCCTCTTCTTTTTAACTGAGGCCATACTTCCTATTGCAGTTGAGTTACCATCCTTGAGGGTATCTACACAAGGATTGATAGATCAAGAAGAATATTGTGTATCCCATCTACAAGAGCTAGAGTTATTAGATGAAAAGAGATAGAATGCCTTTTTCCATTTATAGGCATACTAAAACCATCTTTGCCAAAATTATAACAAGAAGGTTTGAGTGAGAAGCTTTGAAATTGGTGACTTAGTCTTGAAAGAGAATCTGAAGAATCAGAAAAATCAAGAAACGCCTAGAAATTTTGAACCCAATTGGTTGGGCCCTTATATCATCATAGCAACATATGGATCCAGTGCTTATTAGCTCTCCACTCCTAAAGGTGAACCATTTCCTAATCCTATCAATAGTATGAACCTCCATAGATATTATGCCTAATTCTCAGAGTATCCCATCAAAAAATCAAAAAATACAAAAATTAGTCACCCTAATGAAAACTTGGCAAACAAGCATCTTGGTGACAACAACAAAAATGGAATTTAAAAAAAAAAAAAAAAGTAAAGAGAAATAATTTATCCAAAAGTGAAAACCACTTCGGTGGCATTTTGGATAAGTACCATGGTGAAAACCTACAAAATAGGCACCATGTGTAGTCATTCTATGCTCCTACTATCACTCTACCTAGTTTTCCGCCTTTTTCCCATCCATTCGAACATATC
>VDFB02026320.1:167129046-167234239 GCA_007258455.2 Sequoia sempervirens | reverse complement strand
TGTCTACACTTAACATGGCAACATGCATTGTCAATTGTGCATCTGCAGTGGTAGTCATTTTAGTAACCCTTTTGATAATTGTGAATGGTGGATCTAGACTTGCATAAACATAAACAATAAACACAATATTAGTTAATTATACAAATCAAAACCAGCATTCCCCATGAAATTCATTCAAATGTCAAGAACAAGAAATAAAACAAGTAAACCAAATGAAAGTTATCTAATCTTGCTCAAAACATTCAAACCCTCAATCTCATGGGGGAATTGGTACTATGTTGATGTGGAAATTATCCCTTTCCCAATTCCTTGCAAGCTTGATGATGATCAATGGAGCTCCTTGATGAAATTTTCCATAACCTAGCTATGGTGGATGAGAATTATGAAAACCTTGATGAACAATGGATGAACCTGCATAAAAATGTACAGATAATGACTTTGCATAAGTTGTGGATGAAAATGCCTAAGATTGTGTGTAAAATTAGTAAAAGAGCTCTCCATTTATAGAAGAGAAGGATGGAAGAATGAGCAAAAAGGATGAATGTGGGACAAAACATCAACCAATAACAAAATGTCACTTGTCAACATGTTAGTGGAGAGAGGTGGAACACATTTTGATGAATGTGCACATAAATGCTATTAGGTGGATATTTGAAATTTGAAAGTTAGCTTGTGGAGGAAGATGTGGAAGATGAGTTATTGCCAATTGGCTCAAGAAAAAGGACTTGTAAGAGAAATAAATGCCATGTTGGAGGACATGACCTTTGGGAGGGATAATTCAAATTTGAAAAATATTCCAACTTGATGTCTTTTTGAATGAAAATAGATGAATTTATAAATCAATTAAATTAATTTACTTGCACAAGTTGCAAAATCTAGAGGAATTTAGGGATTAGCTTTAATTAAATAGAGTTGGATTTATTTAATTAAAAGGGGATGGTGTTAGATTTAAATCAAATAAAGGTTAGTTTATTTAATTTAAAGGAGATGACTTTAGAACTTAATTAAATAAAATGAATTATTTAATTAAAAGAGGGACATTAATATTAATTAAACAAAATGATTTATTTAATTAATAGAAGATAACGATTTAATTAGATAAACTTGATTTATTTAATTAAAAGATGAAATATGATGAATTTAATCAAATAAATATTATTCAATTAAATGGTTAGTAACAGAGTGATTCGGGATGAACTAGTGTTAGTAAATCAGGATCAGGTGCACAAGATCAATCAGTATAATTTACGTGTCTACAATAACCATAGCTCCAATTTCCTTTTCCATAGACCTTACCACTTTAGGCTTCCCAATATTTGGTTCCATGGACCAAATAGTAAGTGTATGTAGCTTAGGGATGAAACCTGAGCCAAAAACTTTATTGTCAAAAATTTCGTCAAAAATGGAGGCATTTGGATCTTTTATGATTGCATCTAATGCAATGGAAAATGAGATCTCCCATCTAGGAAACAATAGAATCTCGCTTCCTTTAACCAGGGATCTTGCATCTTGTGGTGAAATGGCAACAATTTCCTACATTATTTTTCCCTCATCCTCCTTCTCAATTTCATCTTGTAAGGAGGGGTCAACCTTCTCCTTTTCCTCTTCTATTCTCTTCTTTATGTCATAGCCTTTCACATGAATAAAAAAGTCTCTGAACTCTCTTTTCTTAACAAAAGCATCATCACACATAAAATCATCACAAGCCTTTATTCTAACATTGTCATTCTTAGCTTCATTGTATTCCAATTTTATTATTCTGCCAGGAGGGACAACTATATTCAAGGAATCCTCCTTTTCAAGAGATGGGAACCTCTGATCCACTTCCTCCTCCATGGTAATATGCTCTCCATACTTCTCAAGAACATGAGTCTCACCTACGTGTTCACTTGTTGAATAAGCCACCAATGGAGTGATTGCAGGTTGCTCACCTGTCTCCTTTGATTTCACATGGATGCCTTGAGCAAAAGATTGAGCTGGTTGGCTCCTTATTTGTGCATCATGGTTTTGTTTGGCCACCTTGGCCTTTATTTCAGCTTGTTTTACTTTTCAAAGAAACTTTTATCTTTAAAATCCCTAAGCAACAATTTTTCTTACACAAATTTGTCATGTACCTCAAAGTAAGGACTGACATAGAAAGTATTTTCTTCTAACATCTTTCCTCCAATAGCACAATTTTTTTCCATACACTCTTCCATTTCACAACCTCTTCATCAAAAGATAAGCTTTTGATCACATCCTCTTCATAAAGGAATTGATTTTGTTTCCCTGACAATCCCCTTGCTCTTCTCTTAGTAGTAATAACCCCCTTAGGGTCACAATACCTTATAATATCTTATTTCATTCTGTAATTTTTTAAAAGAGAGACAAACTGCTCAATTCCCTCCTTTGATGTGCACATAAAATAGGAAAATCCAAAATTGGGGCTCACCAAAGATTCTTTTGTTTATTTCCTGAAATGCTCTTTATCCATGGCATTGGCCTGCCACATTATCTCCATGAATGCTTTCCTATTAGACACATATGTAGGCAGCTTGTGAGGTGGAACTGGGGACCTATATATCCTGATTGTAGTATAGTTGGAATGGAGGTACCAATCCCCCCAACTGAATTTTTGTACAATGCCTTCCTCACACTCCAAAGGCCTCAATATTTATTTCACACCCCTTGAGATTTTGTAAATGGGATTTAAGCCCAACTGCTCCAGCACCAAAAACTTAAAAACATTGAAAAATGAAGTGTAATCGGATTCAGGACAATGCACATCCAAGACATGGGTCCACATTTGCATAGGTAACTCATTGTCCATATTATCCCTTTCCCTCAATTTCATGAAATTCCTGAACATCTTTCTGCCTTTCCACAATAACATGTGCATCAACAAAGAGTAATATCTACAAGACAATGGGGGTTTTGTGTCCTTCAACTTTATTAAATCCTCATGAAATTGCTCAACAATATAGGAAGCATAATAAAAAACACTATTATGATACTTGTTTTGAATATCAATTGCTAAAACCATTAAAGAAACGTCCATTTTTATGTCAAAATTCTTGTGTAGGACTTGACACAATGCATAATCTGTATTTTTGAAATAGTCCTCAAAATCATCACAATCAAATGGTTGTAACTCCAAAGGACTAAAAGTCACACCATTCTTCTTTAGGTCATGCCTCATGTGCCTTGGAAAAACAATTTTTCTATATCCAAACTTTTTTTGCTCATATTCATTATATAGTGCACGAAACTTAATGGATTCAGTAGTAGATGGATTCAAGTTGAAAACCTCAACTATTTGACTCCTTGAAATTTCCAACATGGGAAAAAATTCTGTAAAAATATTGTTTTTTCTATCTATGGGATCATAAAACCTTGCCAATTCAAGCATCAAATCCACGTCCACAAACATATTGGGGAAAAACAATTTTCCAATATCACAAGTCCATAGGTGATAGGTGGGATGAATAGAAAACCTATGTTTGAAAGCATATAGGAATAAATCCCAACCACTCTATTGCAATACTACATCAACAATCCCAACAACTAAATCTTGAAAATTTCTTATCAAAGCTCCTTCACTATTTTTTCTCTTACCAACTGGTTTAACTTCCATAGCAGGATCCTTGGGAGTGTCCTCCATGAACCGAGAATAATCTCTTTTCACTGCTTTCTTCTTTGTTGATGTTTCAAGATCCTCTGGTTTAGGTGTGGTTTTTTCATTTTGAGGTTTAGGTTTCAAGACCCTTTTTTACTTAGGTTTTCTATCGATTTTAGCAGAAGATTCATTGGACTCACTCATTTTCATAGTATAGTAAAACTAGGGTTCCAAGATAACTGTGAATTACAATTCTATTCTCTAAATTCACAAGGTTCAGACTCAATTTTAAACAAACTTCACCCTCCTTCCCAAACCCTTTATAAAACAATTTCAATTTCTTTTGGAAGTAAGAAACAAAAAACCTTGACCACAAATCCTAGCTATTCACCCAATTCCCAGACTACCTAATGCTACAAATTACTCAAAGAGGTCTAGAATTCAACTTACCTAGGAAAACCAATAGTTTGTTCTTTGATTTCTCTTTGTCTAGAGCCTCACCTTCTTCTTTTATTCACTTGACTAGTTCTTTAGCTCTCGACGATTGCAATTATGGAAGAAAAATGATCAACAACCCTCTTTATGACTCAAAGATGGAGCATCTCTTCCATTAATGTCTGATAGATAGCTCACACGAGTGAACTAACAAGTAGCAATTCAAGTTTGAATTTTTTTCGTCAATCCTCTTTGATTTAAAACATGATATATGGCCCTTATGCACCATCACTTTTTTCTCCTACAAGTGTGTTTTGGAATGGTGATGATACCCTAGGGAGCTGCCATGTAGCCACCCACATGTTCATTAACCTTTTAGAACTCCATTGTTCATCACAGTAATGCTCTAAAGTTAGGCCCATACTTCAACAATGAGTGATAACACCTCTGATGGAAGGAATATTTGCTACTACATTCTCCATCACTTATCACTGAAGTGCTTCAAAGACACATTATACTTCACTGAAGAGCAACTCCCAGTGATACAACGAAACTAACCTCAGTCCTTCGCTTATCATCATAATAAAATTGGAGACACAAAATATTTTGGTGATGGGTGAAGCAAGAAATGGCATTAGATATGTGGAAAGATCATATCCCATGGTTCCCTACCTTCATATCACTCATCGCAGTAATTTAAATAAACAATAAAACTTTTCTACGATGGTGTGATACAAAGGAGAAACCGAGTCCATCGTGCTTCGCTAAAGTGGAACCAAAGAACAAAATATCTTCAGTAATAAGTGATATAAAAGGAAACAAACATTTCTCTCATCACGGTAATGAGACACAAAGACCAAACAACTTCTACAATGTGCAATACAAGATTAATTCAAAGGCTCATCACTCATCATGGTAATGAACCCAATGGATAAAAAGACTTCAATGATGAGCGATACATGACTTTAAGTGATGGAATAATACACATGCATAAAGGTTGTTTTAAAAGAGGGACCGCCTAAGGGAAATGTAGGATAAGGCCTTGAGAGATATAAAATCATGTTTTGCAAAGGATGTAAAGGCCAAATAATTCAAATCATTCCACTTTATAAAAATTAATTCCCTAGACGAAAGAAAGTAAGGGAAATATTTGCGATGGGTAAGCGAGGAAACCTATCCTTAAGGGTTTGATAACCGAACAAGTCCAAAGATCTAAGATATGATAAAAAAAATTTGGAACCAGAAACAACAAGTCAACAAAGGATTAAACTAGACAACAAGGGTTTAGACAAAGGGGAAAAATATACTGAGTAAAAACCCACCCCTAGCATAAAACCCTAAACCCTGTTTTCAAATTCAGACCAAAAGCCACCAAAGTAAAGGCATATTGGATCAATGGAACATGAATTTTTTTAGGGTTCCACCACCTAACAATGCATCATAATATAAGTTCTTGGTGGAAAATTTGTTGGTCCCTGTGTTCGATGTCCCTAAGACTAAACTTGTGTGCAAACTTGTTGATCTCGAATCCCCCTAGAACAAAGACATTTACAATTATCTACATGACCAGATTATCCCTCTAAAATTTTTGCCCAACCAATGAAAAACCTTTATCCAACAAGCCTCTAAATATGCCATCATCGGAGATACCCTTTACCATCATAGCCTAGAAAGTACCCTCCTTTGATGTCTCAACTCAAATGAAGCACAAACATCCTTACAAGAGGTTCACCATGGTATATGCGGAGCTCATTCTTCTAGTCCTACCTTAGCTAAAAATATTTTGAGGATGGGATATTATTGGCCTACAATAGAATGTGATGTCTATTACTTTGTGAAGAAGTGTCATCAATGTCAAATTCATGGAGATCTCATACATGTGCCAACTCAAAAATTGCAACCACTCACATCACCATGGCCATTCTCTTAATGGGGATTCAACCTCGTAGGAAAGATCCATCCCACTTCTATGAATGAGTATAAGTTTATCCTTTTTGCTACAAAATACTTTACCAAATGGATCAAAGCTATCCCGATGACCTATATTACTGGTAAGAAGATATCCAAATTCATTTTGAATTACATTATATGCTGCTATGGTATCCTTCAATCCATCATTACAGACAATGGTCGCCCTTTCAAGAATCAGGATGTCTATGAGATATGTGAGAAGTTTCATATCCAACACCATTTCACCACCCCATATTACCCCAAGGTAATGGTCAAGCTAAGGTATTTAATAAGACTATCCTTATAATCTTAAAAAAGACCATTGATGATACTAGTCGTGACTGGCATATCCAACTCAATCTTTCTTTATAGGCCTATTGTACTAGTATTCATACCCCTACAGGAGCCACTCCATATTCCCTCTTCTTTTTAACTGAGGCCATACTTCCTATTGCAGTTGAGTTACCATCCTTGAGGGTATCTACACAAGGATTGATAGATCAAGAAGAATATTGTGTATCCCATCTACAAGAGCTAGAGTTATTAGATGAAAAGAGATAGAATGCCTTTTTCCATTTATAGGCATACTAAAACCATCTTTGCCAAAATTATAACAAGAAGGTTTGAGTGAGAAGCTTTGAAATTGGTGACTTAGTCTTGAAAGAGAATCTGAAGAATCAGAAAAATCAAGAAACGCCTAGAAATTTTGAACCCAATTGGTTGGGCCCTTATATCATCATAGCAACATATGGATCCAGTGCTTATTAGCTCTCCACTCCTAAAGGTGAACCATTTCCTAATCCTATCAATAGTATGAACCTCCATAGATATTATGCCTAATTCTCAGAGTATCCCATCAAAAAATCAAAAAATACAAAAATTAGTCACCCTAATGAAAACTTGGCAAACAAGCATCTTGGTGACAACAACAAAAATGGAATTTAAAAAAAAAAAAAAAAGTAAAGAGAAATAATTTATCCAAAAGTGAAAACCACTTCGGTGGCATTTTGGATAAGTACCATGGTGAAAACCTACAAAATAGGCACCATGTGTAGTCATTCTATGCTCCTACTATCACTCTACCTAGTTTTCCGCCTTTTTCCCATCCATTCGAACATATCACCTATCCATAATAAAGCTTTGTCATCCTTCCCATGACCTAAGAACCATTGGATTTTAATGTCATTTTCTTTCATGACCTTCCTTTGCATTCATCTGCTATTTCCCCTCGCACATAATAAGTTGGTCCTATACCTAACTAGGATAAATTCCTTGACTTACATATTCATAGGGATCCTACACATGGTATCAGCCTTTTAAAACATCAAAATCCAAAAAAATCATAAAACATCAAAATCCAAAAAAAATCATCATAAAACATCAAAATCCAAAAAAAATAGAAAACATCAAAACTTCCAAAAATAGAGTCAGAGTCAAAGTCAGTCTGTGTCAGTTTGGTCGAACGGCATTGTCTCTACGCATTGCTACATAGGAAATTTCATCACTCAATGGCCCCCCCATACATTAGGTTTTTCCTTAGGGTTTTTTTGAGTCCTTTCAATTTTGGTTTGCATCAGTCGAACTACAAGGTCTTTGCATGTATAATGTAGGCAAGGCCATCAATTGATGAGCCCCTGAGGCCCTAGGTCAATCCTTTAGGGTTTGTCGATTTTGGTCATGTCCTTTGTCTTCAAGCAATCACTATCCAAACCAAATCATGAATCAGTAGAAAAAAATATCCAAATAAGCCTTTTCAATAATCAATTGCCTAATCATCATCACTATCAAGTCAGTGGTCTTATATCAGAATGGGGCATTATGTCATTTTTATCCTTTTGACTTATCACTTGTCTTCTATTAGGATGCATCCTTCCCAAGACTAGAAATTTTCATTGGTCACCCTTGTCATTCACCTTAAGCAAGACGTGTCTTTCCTAAAACAAGACATTCATCAAAATGGTCAATCAATCAACTTTATCAGATGTGTTATTTGCCTTAAACAGGATATGTCTTTCCTAAAACCAGGAATCATCACATCAATCAAACCTTTATCAAATCAACTCAATTTAGTTACTTGGTTAATAAATCTTGTCATCTTGGTCAATTAATCTTGCCTTATGTAGGATGTGTCTTTCCTGAAACTAAACGTAATCAATCAAATCAATTCATCAACCTTGTCAATCTATCAATCTACTTCAGTCAAACAATCAAATCAATCAGTCAACTTTGTCATCTTCCTTAAATAGGATATGTCTTTCCTAAAATTTGGAATAATCAATGGGTCACTTTGTCAACCTAATCAACCTAATCAATCAATCTTGTCAATCCTATCAGCAAACATTTATTTATTTGGAAAACAATCTAATTGGTTGTTGGCTTTATTGGTCTAAATTTTTCTTATTTTTTGGTTTATCTTGGATCATGTTACTATCCACCTCAAGGATGTCTTATCAAGGATTTAGAGGAGCGATGATGAATCATGATCTCTTTTATTTGCTTGTTTTCTACAACTTGTCTTGACAAAATATTGGGGCAATTGGGTCCTTCAAATGAGTCATGGCATTCCTTATCTTTTGGACTCTCTGTTTCTTGCAAGTGGATGACCTTGTACACCCTAGTCTATGTCATACCTTGGTGTTTGTTTTCCATTTTTCATATTTTTACTACCCAATGATGATTAAATTAAAATACTATCATTTATCTAGAAAAATATTGGAGTCCTTTCTCTACACTAACATCCATCTCTCCCACACTAAAATTTCTTCTATCTACATCTTGACAGCACCCTATGACACAAAAATACCCTGCATACATGATCATGTTAGGAGACATTATTGAAAGCATTATCATCATACACATCATCATAATAAGTCACATATATTTGCATGAGAAAATATTAAAAATATAGAGTGCATCTATATAGCATTATCACCATAACATATTAGGTGTATCATTGCATTTTACATTATAATCATAGTTCGCTTCCATTTATCACGTTTCATATCCATTGCATCGATATTTTATAAACATTTCATAATCATAATCATATCATACATCATATTTTGCATTCACATTAGACATTCCTAAACATTGCATGCATAATCCATGGACATCATATTACATAATATTAATTACATTTCACATCACATCATAAAATCAAGTCATTTGTACTGCATTAATATATCACATCATTACATAATCATATAAGATTCATAAACAACATTATAAATGCATAATCATCCATCATATCACACCATCGCATGATCATATAAAATGCATAAATAAACATCATAAACACATATAAAACCACAACATAATCATAACCATATAGCATAATCACATAAGACTGCATATCATAAATCACTGCCAAAAATCATCTCATATATTGCTCAAAATGTGTCATAGTACAATGTCAAGATGTATCATATATAATAAAATGGAGCTCACAGACTTTATGGTCAAAATATAGTGTCATAATACATAAATGTCAAAATGAGTCCTAGTTGGAACTACCTTGCTCCCTTGAACCTGATGGTTTCTTGTCCTCTCACCATGGAAAACCTGAGGACCTATGCTCTGATGTTGATGGCCTATCATATGGGGTAGACTATCTCAGGCCTAATGCCTCACCACTATGTGACCTACTGTGAGAATGTCGACTGTGGAATTCGCTTTGTGACCTACCCTGAGATCGACTCTGAACCTCTGTGAAGCTTGACTCTCTACTCTTTGGTGGCACTACTCTCTCATATAAATCACGATAACACTATAACCCCATGCTCGATCTAGCCAACTCTCATGCCACATCCACAACTGACCCACTATAGGTAGCCACAAAACCTATCATATTCTAATCTTTCTATTGTTGACTGATCACTACTAGGTCCCTCTCTATCCTCAAACTATCCCGCTCTACTCTCAATCCCCCCACCTCTGCTTCTAGTGCCTATACCTAAGCCTATAAAGTGGTTATCCACTGATCCACCGACCCATCATTAGCTCTAACCCCATACCTCCTCTAGTCCCTCCTCTACATCCATTCCCATCATAATCCTCTCTTGGAGGACTCTCTTGGCCTCTCCCATCTCTGGCTCCTCTGCATGCTCCTCCTCCTATCTCTCCTTTGCATGATCCTCCTCTACCTCAACCTCCACCATCTCAACATCCTCCTGCCCTACCTCTAGAGCCAGTGCCTCTACATGCTACTCTGCCTCCTCCATCACCCTCTCCCTGACCACCATCTCCTCTACATGCTCCTCCTCACCCTCCTCATGAATCTGTGACAAAGGCATCACCACCCATTGTGTCCTATCCCTCCTCCTCCTTCCTCAGTCTCCTCCTTGACCTCCCCAACTGGTGCAGGAGCACCCAAGTCACTAAATGCCTTCAAGAGGCTAATATGATAATTTTGTAATAATTCAAATCAAAATGATGTTTGAATTATTTGTAAAGGATAATTTGAATGTAATCAAGTCATAAAAAAAAAATAGTCACTAGAAGGTGAAAATGCAAAAAAATGCAAATAATGCAATATTGTTGTCAAAATGTGATTATGTAAACAAAAAGGCATAAATCAAGCATATTAAGAGTTAAAAAGTAGTTGAACTGATGGAGGAAGTTGGTAAGTCAGTTGCAAGGAGGGAAAAGTTATAAAAATCATGTAAAAGTCGAGCAAAAGGATTCCATTGTATTCTTGAAGAGTTAGAGCAATAAAAAGTTCCCTGTTTTAGTTTTTTTCTGGTTTTTTCCAGCATTTTTCACTGTTCCCATGCTTGGTATGGCATGGTAATTAATTTTACAAACTCTCAATTGACATGGTTGGAAAGAGGGCAGAGTCTACTTTATTTTGGTGGTGATTTGACTTGTTTTTGTTAAGTATTAAGAAAATTACATCATTTATAGTGAAAGAGGGTCTGCAATTTCTGAATCTTGAGTTTTGAGAGTCTAACAAGGTTTTTATCACTACTCCACCAATGTAGGTCAAGTATATTGGTGGAGTAGGTTAGGGATAGGATATTAGATATATTTTTATGATTATATGTGCAAGGGAAAGAATGAATAAGATGGTGGAGTTGCTGCTCTAGGCTGAAATCTGAGTTTTTCTTCTTCAAGAATGGAGGTTTCAAGTAGGGTATTGAAGGATTTGAATGAGTAAGGGCTTGGAGATGTTTCCAAAGGATTTGGTAGACATATTGAAGCATGTTTCAAGTGGTGGCTGGAGTAATTGAGGTTTGCAAGTGTATTAATCATGAAACCCTCCCTATTTTTGGTGTTTTTTTCACCCTACAAACAAGGGTTTTATGGATCAGCTTGTTTTTATGGATTATAATCCTTGAAAATGGTGAAATCATGAGTTTTGAGATATTACTAAGGACTGTTTTGAGGTTTTAAGTGTTTTGGGAATGTTTGAAGGGGGTCTCCTTTGTAAAAGGAGCCTAATCTACTAGCCTTTTCAATGCACAGTTTACAGATCTGATGAATTCTTATAAACAAATCTTTTGCATGTTCATGTTTTGTTGATGTGGATGCCAAGGGGTGTCTAAAGGTGCATTTGGTTCTTGGAAACTTATTTTGGTTTGTGTGTTTTACCCGATCTAGGGCATGGAGTCCTATTTGGCAATTTGTGCTTGGTTGCATAAGATAATGAAAATCTGATAAACAGTGAGATGGGTGATCATAAACTCTTGAATCTTGTTTTATGATGAAATTACAGTTGTATTTGTGTTTGGATAAAGGTTCTTTATGAAAGGTTATGGCAGTATAGAGGTTTTAACATGTGCATCCAATATGTTTTGGTGATGGTTGAGCACTAAAGTCTGATATTTCTGACAGAGCAGTGATATGCAAGTCTGTACTTTGCTTGGTTTAACAAAATAATGATGTTTGTCATGATTTAGAAGTCTGGTAATGCAGAGGTTCATGATTGGTTGCCTTGGTTGTGAGGAGTTTATGTTGAAGCATGGATTGGTCAGGATGGTGTTGATGTTTTGTGATGGTAAAGATGAATTTTGAATTTTGATTTTGATTGTAAAGACATGAAAAAATGACTTTGTGTTTGATGTAAGTTGTTGTTTTCTTCTTTGATCTTCTCTAGATTGAGGATGGGATTGAGATCCCTAGTAAAATGTGTTGTTGAAAGTGGTTTGGTATGTTGCTCTGCATCAAAGTGGTATCAGAGCTTGAAGATTCTCTGGGAAAGATGTTTGTGATTAAGTTGTTGCTGATGATAGGTTGAGATTATTGGTTGGTTGCAGGTGCTTATCCATCTAAGCTGCATTGAGAAAGTCCAAGAGACTAGGGAGAGTAAGTGGAGACACCTAGGTGAGGCAAGCTGAGTGGTGTTGCAGTTAGAACCTGATGGATTCCTGTCTAAAGAAGCACTGAAGAGTTGCAGCCTTAATGAAGGATACTCCATTGATGGGAGTAGTAGAAGATGAAGATGAAAGGTGATTGCGAAGAGTATGCAAGGACAACCCTGTGTCCTTGGAGGAAAGTTGCAAGTGTGCAAGGATAGTCCTGTGTCCTTGGTTAAGCAAAGAGTTGGTGAAAAGATGAAAAGGATAGTCTTGTGTCCTTTTGAAAGAACAAATGGTTTGAGAACCTGAGAATGAAGACTAAGAAAGGAAAGGCAAGGGGCAGAGATGAAGATAGAGAAGAAGGAAAGAAGATGACAAGAGAAAGCAAGGATAAAGGAAAGAGAAGAGATGAAGACAAGGAAAAGACAAATGAAGATGAAGAGGACAAAGAACAAGGAAGATTTAATTTTGCAGGTACAAATGAAGATGACGCAATGTGTTTCCAAGAGACTTGGAAAGCTTTGTTGGTTGGTTGTATTATGCAGGAGCACCCAAGTCACTAAATGCCTTCAAGAGGCTAATATGTTAATTTTGTAATAATTCAAATCAAAATGATGTTTGAATGCTTTGTAAAGGATAATTTGAATGTAATCAAGTCATAAAAAAAAAAAAAAGTCACTAGAAGGTGAAAATGCAAAAAAATGCAAATAATGCAATATTGTTGTCAAAATGTGATTATGTAAACAAAAAGGCATAAATCAAGCATATTAAGAGTTAAAAGGTAGTTGAATTGATGGAGGAAGTTGGTAAGTCAGTTGCAAGGATGGAAAAGTTATAAAAATAATGTAAAAGTTGAGAAAAAGGATTCCATTGTATTCTTGAAGAGTTAGAGCAATAAAAAGTTCCCTGTTTTAGTTTTTTTCTGATTTTTTCCAACGTTTTTCACTGTTCCCGTGCTTGGTATGGCATGGTAATTAATTTTACAAACTATCAATTGACATGGTTGGAAAGAGGGCAGAGTCTACTTTATTTTGGTGGTGATTTGACTTGTTTTCGTTAAGTATTAAGAAAGTTACATCAGTTTTAGTGAAAGAGGGTCTGCAATTTCTGAATCTTGAGTTTTGAGAGTCTAACAAGGTTTTTATCACTACACCACCAATGTAGGTCAAGTAGATTGGTGGAGTAGGTTAGGGATAGGATATTAGATATTTTTTTATGATTATATGTGCAGGGGAAAGAATGAATAAGATGGTGGAGTTGCTGCTCCAGGCTGAAATCTGAGTTTTTCCTCTTCAAGAATGGAGGTTTCAAGTAGGGTATTGAAGGATTTGAATGAGTAAGGGCTTGGAAATGTTTCCAAAGGATTTGGAAGACATATTGAAGCATGTTTCAAGTGGTGGCTGGAGTAATTGAGGTTTGCAAGTGTCTTAATCATGAAACCCTCCCTGTTTTTGGTGTTTTTTTCACCCTACAAACAAGGGTTTTATGGATCAGCTTGTTTTTATGGATTATAATCCTTGAAAATGGTGAAATCATTAGTTTTGAGATATTACTAAGGAATTTTTTGAGGATTTAAGTGTTTTGGGAATGTTTGAATGGGGTCTCCTTTGTAAAAGGAGCCTAATCTACTAGCCTTTTCAATGCACAGTTTACAAATCTGATGAATTCTTATAAACAAATCTTTTGCATGTTCATGTTTTGTTGATGTGGATGCCAAGGGGTGTCTAAAGGTGCATTTGGTTCTTGGAAACTTATTTTGATTTGTGTGTTTTACCCGATCTAGGGTATGGAGTCCTATTTGGCAATTTGTGCTTGGTTGCATAAGATAATGAAAATCTGATAAACAGTGAGATGGGTGATCATAAACTCTTGAATCTTGTTTTATGATGAAATTACAGTTGTATTTGTGTTTGGATAAGGTTCTTTATGAAAGGTTATGGCAGTATAGAGGTTTTAACATGTGCATTCAATATGCTTTGGTGATGGTTGAGCACTAAAGTCTGATATTTCTGACAGAGCAGTTATATGCAAGTCTGTACTTTGCTTGGTTTAACAAAATAATGATGTTTGTCATGATTTAGAAGTCTGGTAATGCAGAGGTTCATGATTGGTTGCCTTGGTTGTGAGGAGTTTATGTTGAAGCATGGATTGGTTAGGATGGTGTTGATGTTTTGTGATGGTAAAGATGAATTTTGAATTCTAATTTTGATTGTAAAGATAGAAAAAAATGAGTTTGTGTTTGATGTAAGTTGTTGTTTTCTTCTTTGATCTTCTCCAGATTGAGGATGGGATTGAGATCCCTAGTAAAATGTGTTGTTGAAAGTGGTTTGGTATGTTGCTCTGCATCACCAACCATCCCCTCCATCATCTTCCCCTCCTCCATCCCCTTGTCCTCCATCTCCTCATCCTCCACCCCTCTATCCTCTATCACCCCTCCAACCTCTAAGGCCCCTACCTTTGTGCTCTATAGGTGGTTGTTGATTTGGATCAGTATATGGAACTAGCCTATGGTTCAACCACCATGCATCATACTTTGTGGTCATACCAAGATTTGTTGCACCCTCTCCAAGCCCACTGCACTAGCTATAGTGCATCAATCTCCTACTCGATAGTGGTAACTAGTATCACCTGTCCCCATGGATGCACCTCCTATGAGGAGCGTGCAAAATTTTTTGTCCTTATAGGTACACCCTGTGTCTCTCCAAACTACCACCTAACCTACTCTGGAAGGTACATCTAAATGATGTGTTGTGACTGCACTATCTAACTGACCAAGTATCTTGACTGTCGTTACCACAACAAGTGCTCATCCTCATCCACCCACTACTCGCAATCCATGTATGATCTCCAAACAAAGCTTGCCAATACATCTATGTCATGTCTCCAATATCTTGTATTACCTATGTCTATCTACATCACTACACTACAATATAGATATACAATAGTGTCCCAGCTCCCAACTGTCATCCCACTACCAGTTGAAAAACTGCTATGTGCTCCCATGCCCATACCATCAATAGTGTCACCCTACAGCTCATGCTCTATCCACCTTCGTATGTGATGTAATGCAATTGGAAGTAAAGAATACATAATAAACATGGCCCCCAGGCATAGACTATATCCTCCTGCGCCATCCTCGCTAATACCTCTCCCTAGCCTACTGGAAACCCATGACACCTGTGATATGGAATCAAGAAACTGACAATCAATGTGCATAGAATGCACTTAAATCTATCATATCTCTCTACGAGGGTCTCCCATCTGATCTAATAACCCTACACACCAAGTTCTAACTTGTCCTCATAATCATAATAGTCACAAATCACTTGCAACCCTCAAATGGGATCATATCTCACCTGCTCCCCTCATATCGGTAACTGCAGTATCCTGTACACATCTGCTAGGCTCACAGTAGCCTCCATGGTTGGTAGATGAAATGTGCAAGTATCTAAGTGCCATCGCTCTGCAAGTACTATCAACATACCTCAATTTTCCCTAACAATGGGCATATATGTAACATAGAACAATCCTAGATTTAGGAGTGCACACCTCTTGACATCTAATAGCTGATCTTGAAGCCAAAAAAAATTGGTCATGACTCCCACGTATAGATAGGGAGAAGTACAACTTGAGGTCACTAAGACATTACATCAATTTAAAGTCTTCATTTGACCTATTGGACCTAAATTGGACAAGTCATTTTATCCTAAAATGGGGTAAATTTTTAACCAATCAATTTCATCATTCTGTATGTCAATTATGTCACAAAAATCATTCACATCACCATCCTTGGACATGTGTCACACAACCACAATTTCCTCACACATCTCAACTAATGAGTCAGCGGGGTCACTTGTGGTCAAACCCTTGTCAGTTGTGGCATTCCAATATCGCATGCATCATTCCCCCATGCACTTGTGGTGTAGGGGCACCCATGAGATTTCATGCCTCCAAGAGGAAAAAATAGTCATTTGGTTTTGTTTTTGTGTTTTCTTCATGTAATAAGGTCTTTTAGACCACTTCATGATTATAGAAGTCCAATTTGAGTCATTAGGTTCAAAATAATTGGTAAATATAAAAGTTGTCAAATGTTGTCATAGTTGCACAAAACAACTTTTGTATTTTGTTGTCAAGTGGAAGGTGAATGGTTGGAAGTTGAAAATTAGGTTTTAACTATTGGGAATCTATTGTAAATGTCTTAAAAAGGATTTGTAACGTTGAAGACATGGTTGGAGGTGGTGGTTATTGAAAATCTTGAAGTTGGAATAATAAAACATCTCTATTTTCTACATTTTGCAACATTTTTTCTCTATTCTAGTGATTGGTATGAACATGTATAGTTGTTTCATGGAGTGAGACCAACTGGAAATGAAAGATAATTGAGTCTACTTAATACTTCTTTTTATTGCACCCAATTTCATTGTGTTTCAAGCAAGTTGTACCCATTTTACTGTAAATAGGACTGAAAACCTAGTTAGGGTAATAATGAGCAAACAAATCAATTTTCAAAGAATTTCGTACAAAGTAATCTACCTTGGTTTTGAATTATATTGTATAAATCCCAAATGGGTATCTGAATATGCCTTTACAATTTGGGTGTGATGTCTACAATGAAAGTTATGACAAAAAAACTCAATTTGTTGCCCACCTTCAAGGCCTAGAGAAGTAGGATAGTCAAAATTAGGGTCTATCCATACAAAACAACCCCCCCTCATTTTGGGATATGTTAAATAAGAGCCAAAATGGTATCTTAATCTATATTTGTAATTTTGGTATCAGGTCTCTCTTGAAAGTTGTGTCAATATTTTTCATTTTGGAGTACTACTAGGAATTAGGTCTATTTGTATGCCAACTAGTTTGGAAACTTGAGTTCTTGTGAGTCATTGTTGGTCTACACATGTTATTTTAACATTTTCTAATATGTCTTTATGGTTACATGAATTATTATTTAATTATTCATTCTACATCATTCACCTATAGTTAAATAATTATTTATAATTATTTATCTATTCATTGGTCTTCTTCATTCTTCTATATTTAAATAATTATTGAAATTATTCAACTATCTTTTGTCATGCTTTCACTATTAAATAATTAATCTGGATTAATTATTTAATATCCCTTTCCCATTTCCTCTTATTTAATTAAATTGGTTGCACAATCATTTTAATTAAATGCCCATTTTCCTCTTCTTCCATAAATAAATAATTTATTCCCCCACTTGGTCAAAGTTTCTCCTCTCATGAATTAAATAATTTTATTATTTCCTCCATTATTACCTCCACTCTCATTTTCAAATCTCAATTATTGATTGTCTCTAGTCTCCTTTTGATCTCAACCGTCCATTTCGTAGTCGTCCCTAGCCCACTACTCTGTGGTCTATGCATCCTCAACCGTCGATCTGAGAATCTTTCTACAACTTCAATCTCATCCATCCATTCGAATGGCTTCCTATAAAAGAAGGTTTTATCCTCCATTTTCAATTTAACAACCACATATCTCCAATATTCATGCTTATTGTTTGTAGGTATTTTCATGCAACGAATTGAGGGAAACTTTCAAAGGCTATTTTGAGGAGAGACAAGGAAGATTATTCAACTTCAACATGAGAAGTTCACTATTTAATTGCTTTCATTTTATTCCTCTTGCTTGATTGTTCTTCCTTGTTTAGATTTGGATTTTTAGCTTAGATTTAGTGTAGTGGTTGTCACTTATCTATGCTATTTTGAATTTCCTATCTTACAGGAATCACAATCATTTCTTTGAGATGCTTCTCCACATAAAATTTCAACTCAATCAGACTCCCAAGTCAAAATTTATGACCTTTTGAAGTCCCTACATCCTCTAGAACTTTTATCAAAACAAAAATTAGATGAAATATTTATCTTTGTTTAATCTTATTTTAGAATAAATATAGGTTTTGAAGGATAGCATAAGGTCCTAAAGAGATAACTCGATGGTTCTATAATATCATTTTTGTACATCTATGTATGCATGTGTGTGCAGCAAAAATCCCCTGGTCTAAGATGCAAAACGGAAAAAATTCAAGCAAAGGGAAACACAACAACACCTCAAGATTGACCTAGTTGAACTTGAATAAAGAAAAAATAAAAACAATGATTTTAACTTGCCCAAGTTGATCGGTTGGTTGGCCTTGTTGATAGTTTGATTTGTGTGCTCCTAGATCGATTTCGACAACATAACGACTTGTTTTAGATTGATTTGGATGCAAAGATGGTGGGTTTTGGTTATGGATGCAAGATGAAAGTGTATGATGGAGAGGATGAATGCTTGAGAATGGTTAGGGTTTCTAGAGGATGAATGCTTGAGAGTGTGTGAGAGAATAATGCTAGGAGAGAAATGACAAAAATGGCTAAGTATTAGCCATTTAAACTAGAGAGATTGAATGAATGGTGGAGATTGAAAGGAGGAAAAAGATCAAGGGCTAAGATGAAGAACTGACTAAAGGAATTAAAAATTCCTTTTTAATGTACATGGGGATTATAAAAGGAATTTAATATTCCTTAGAAACCTTGGATGAATAAAATGGAATTTAAAATTCCATTGGGAAGGACATGGGGATTCTAAATAGAATTAAAAATTCCATGAGAGGACCTTGGGATGACAAAAAGGAATTAAAACTTCCTTGGGGGATGGGGAGAGTTGACTAAAGGGGTTGATTAGACTAACTAATCAATTATTAGAGGACAGTTAGGTGGCTAATGAAGATTAGGAGCCAACTTGCAATAGTTGGAGGATGTGACACATCATAATCATGGATTATACATGTGCACACCCCTAATGATGGGATTAGGAGGTGGATTAGAATTAAGAAAAAGTGATAGAGGATGTTACATGTGAAGAATTAAATAAATGTATTATTTATTTAATTCTTTGAAGAAAAGGGGGATAAAGGGTAAGGTATTTAATTATTTAACTATATACCTTAGGGATTTAGAGGACTTTAGGGGTGTTAATTAAATAATAGTAATATTACTTAATTAATACAAATAAGAGGATATTTAGATGAAAAGGAATAAATTTGGACAAATGTAAGTGTCCAAATTTAGGTGTCTACAACATGTATAATTTTATGAGATCTTTATGACATAATTAAAACATAAGAAGTAGAGATGTTATGATTAGGTCATGCAAAGCATGGGGTATAGAGATTTGTAGGCCATATGAATGATATCATCATGATGTGTAGAAGTTATAGTATCACAAGAAATAAAAATATCATGTGTAACTATTGGAGATGTAACTCCATTATATATGATTTATAAGTGTGTCACTAAGGAGTGATGCACATCATGAATACAAATCATAAAATATGTATCATAAATCAACTTATGTGATGAGAGAGTGTTCAAAGGTAAAGCATAATTAAGCTCAACAACATGTTTTCACTATCCATAGAAAAATGATCAACAACATGAGGCTCATGGATAAGTGAAGTGAGAGTATCTAATATGAAATTAAAATCAATGAATAGGTTTGTAAAGGATGAGAATTTGAGTACATGATGAAATGATACCGCCGTAGAATTATAATCCCGTCATTATAATAAAGTTTATGAATGCATCAAGGATAAAATGATAAAACATTATAGATTATATGAACATATCGAAATCCAAAAAATAAGCATGAATGGAGGTCAAAGATAAAGAGGTATGGGAATCCATGATAAAATATGTAGAGATGAAGGTCAATAGAAGTTTTGGTTGGTTGGTATTAAATTGATTATGCAAAAATGGCCCAAACTCAAATATAAATCAATCAAGGATATGGTAACCCTAATAAAATCTAAGATAAAGATCAAGCAACTAGAAAAATCATATGTGAAGCAATACTTAAAGGCTAAGCTATAGGGGTGAAGATCATGTAATGTAAAGTGAAATCCTAAAAGAAGTAGAACAATGAATGATCACATAGGAGAAAAACGAAACCTTGAGAAAATTTGATTATAAATATAAGAAATCAAAATAATCAAGTATAAAACCTTAATGAAGGAGAAAAAAACCTAATAAAAAATCCTAGGTCATGTAAGAAATGTCATGTTCACAAAACTATAAAGAAATAAGAAAAGTCATTTATTAAATCTACATTAATTAAAAAATGCACTCAATAAGCACATGTAATTAATCCAAGTATAAGATCTAGGACTAACAATTGAATTGAAGTAAATGTGATAGTTAAATAAAGGGGATATATGTACTTAATAGCTTTTGGTGTAAATTCTCTACAACTCGACCTAGCATATAAGATATCTCCTTCAACTCCTACTTGTTGTAGTGTGATCTATGGAATGAAGTAAGGATTCAAGGTCCCATGATCATTCAAGGACCAATTGATATTCAATGTGCATATCCATAGGTACTTATACCATGTTAGATGGGATAGCAGCTAGCATGGGATAGATGAGTATTTTCCTAAGAAAATTTGACTCGATAGAAAATCAATGTATATTTAGAACCTATGCCTGATTTGATACCATATAATAAATATGGGCAGTCATAGAATCTAAACATGAAAATTTTCTACACAAAATAATATTGTTTCTATATTTCTCACCCTCACATTCGCGTTCAATACATATTCATAGGAGTACTATCACCTAAATTATAGGAGAACTAGTATAACCTCTTATAACCACTCCTTTACTTAGACAAGTTGGTCTAATAACTTGTAATATAATCTTGTATAACCAGATACACTAATTTTTAATAAACCATACTAACAATAATATTAAGTTGTTTCTTAACAACTTAATATTTGTTACACATGCTTATAATGCTAATTTAAACATGTGAACACTAATCTCTAACAAAAATTATATGACAATGCAATTAAATTTAATTCTCATGTATCTCCTAAAAATATTCCATTGACAACAATGAGCACCTAATACAACAATGAACTCCTTTGACATCAATGACAACTTTTGTTCAACAAAAAAATGATCTTAAAGATAAGCAATCAAAATAATCAAGTATAAAACCCTAATGAAGGAGAAAAAAACCTAAGGGAAATCCTAGGTCATGTAAGAAGATTTCATGATCACAAAACTATAAAGAAATAAGAAAACCCATTTATTAAATCCATGTTAATTAAATAAATGCACTCAATAAGCACATGTAGTTAATCTTGGTATAAGAGCTAGGACTAACAATTGAATTGAAGTAAATGGGATATATGTACTTAGTGTTACAAGTATGAAGGTGTTGTCATTGATGTCAACTAGTTATCTGGTTATCAACTAGTTGTTATTGTCATTGATGTCATGGAAGTTGGTTTTTGGTTGTATATGTCAAGGATATTGAGAAAATTGTAATAAAGAAAGTTTTTAGGTATTCTATGTGTGCTCCAGTATGTTCTCTAAGATGTACTTTATATTGCCTCTATGCTTGTGAGTTCTTTACATATTATTCATGGTGTTTGGTAGTTTCTATATCAAAAATTTGGGTCTTTGGATCGTTGTACAGTGTGAGATATCTTCACCAGTTGTGTCTATGTAGTTTGATTTGTCTAGCTAAGGTTTGGGAGAAATGTAGTTGATCTTGATTTCTTTGTATTTTGGTTTCAGGACTTGCAGTTCTGAGAGTAAGTTGATGAGGTTGAGTTCAAGTGAAATTTGTTGTTCAAAAGGATTGGATTGTGTTAAGGATGTGTGTGCTTAATTGTTTATGTGTTTTACACTAGTGTTGGTTGATATTGTGTTTAACACTACTCACAAAGTTTTTGGAAGTGTGTTGAGGCATGTTGGGACTTATTTAGGTCCTCATTAAGTATGTGTTTGGGTCACCCTCATTCTAATTCTACTATAGAATGTTTTGGTGTTGACCTAATTTGAATTTGTAAATACAAATGGTGTTTGGTTGACCTTGGATGAGTTGCAAGGTTGAAGATGGTATAAATATAAATTGAGATATTGATGTGAGATAGATGACAGATAGTGTGTGATTCCAATTTGAGTAGATCGGTGCAAATTTTAATTGTTGAGTTCATGGAGGTAGTGAGCTAAAGGTTTACTCTATCATTCAAGCATTTCTACAAGTGTGTGAGAAAATTGTTGTGGAAATATTTGTTGCATTGAGATAGTTTTCTCTCTATGACAATCCTCATGTCTATCTTCCTTGTAATTCTATGGCAACAAGCCCTCTGGGTAGTGATCCCTCATTGGAAGTAATTCATTTTTTTGGATAAGTAATTCATGTCTTGGCAATGGGCCTTTTCAACAGTGAGTGCTTTATTTGGTTTTGGAATTCTTTATATTGTGAGCTAATACTCTCCGTAGTTTTTCCGTCATTGGGTTTTCCACTTAAATCTAGTGTTGTGTGCATGGTTTTACTTCTTTTTGTTTCTACTACTACACTTAATGATTAATCACATTAGAAGAGTAAAGGATTTTTGAATGGTTATTGATCTAAATTTTTGTGAAATTTTTAAAGGTTAAAATTGTTGAACAGGACAATTGAGAGGGGGGTGAATTAGTTGTCACAAATTTTAACCTTTAATTCAATCACTAGAACTAATACATGAAACTGCTTAAATGATTAATCCTCAAAACATCAATGCAGTAACTCAAATCCAATACATAAACACAGTAACACCAGATTTATGTGGAAAACCCAATAAGGGAAAAACCTTGGTGAGGATTAACTCACATTATAGAGAATATCAAAACTAATTACAAAAGGCTCACTGCCTGAAACAAGGCTCACTGCCAGAAATAAGGCTCACTTTTTGAAATAAGGACTCACTATCCACAAGGCTACAACTCGAAGGGATCACTACCACAGAGATACAAAGAAGACAAAGAATACTTACTACAGAGAGACTACAATCTCAATGCATCAAAGGATTCCACTACAGTTACTTGATCAACTTGCATGAATGATAGAGTTCGCCTTCTGCTCATTGCATCCAGAAACTCGGCATTAAGCTTCACACTGATCTCCCACACACAACTCACACACACTTTCTGAATAACATCAAATTTATGTATGCTCTTTCACTTATCTTCCTTCTTTTCTAATGTATGATTTTCATTACTATCTCATCTTGTATATATACTATCTCCAACCTTGAAAAAGATATAAAGTCGATCATTCAACTTCAAATTCAAATTAGGTCTACACCAAACATCCTAGGGTGGAATTAGAATGAGGGTGACCCAAACACATGCTTCACTGAGACCCAAAAATAGATCCAACACGCTTCATTAACTTTGAAGATAGTGCTCAACACACAATCGGCCAAACCAGAGTAAAAAAGATAGAACAAGTAAGCTCGAAACTTCCAGAAACCAAAAATATCTTCAATGCAATCAAAACATCTTATCTCTTGAGCCACAAGTCAAAAGACTTCAAAAAAGAGAAATTTGGACCAGCAACCTTCTCTCGGACTTCAACCAAAACAAAGAGAACCATAGTTCATAACTGGTGAACACAACTCAAAATTCACAACGAACCATCAACCAAACATATGGATATAACAACCTTCAACAATCATGACCAACATATCTGAACCATATGGACACAGGGGAAAATATTGGAGCAACATCTAAATACCTGCAATCTTCTTTTAATACAATTTTCTCAATATCCTCAACATATACAGCCAATAACAACTAGTAAATAACCAGTTGATCACTTGAAATCAATGAAAACACCTTCATTCCTTTCTCTATTCTTGAAACAATCTCCCCCTTTGTCGTTGATGGCAACACATGATGTGAAAAACCATCAAAGACACCATACCAAATCTGAATATACTTCTCAATATCTTTCCTTTTGTTTCTCCCCCTCAGAAGATCATCTTCTTCATTACCCGCTTTCTCTCATTAGCTTTTTCTCCTTTTCACATGCTTTCTCTCCCCCTTTGACATTAATAAAAAAGGAAAAATATATGTTCATTGAATCTTCCTTTGACATGAAAACAAAATACTCACAATGACAACACTTGAAAAATACCTACTGCCCCTGAGGGGTAGTCACCAAAAACATCAGTCCAAAAAGATAGAACCATGAATCCATCGGACTGATGCACCTCCAAATACATCTTATTTTGTGAAAGGAGGGGAAATAACCCCTAACTTCTCTTGGAGAGACTCAAAAGTATCTTTAGGAAGAGCCTTCATAAATATATCTACAATCTAATCCTTTGTCAGAACATACTCAAGTTTGACTTCATTCTCCATGACCTTCACTCTCAAGAAATGATATCTAATAGATATATGCTTCATCCTCGAGTGCATCACAAGATTCTTTGAAATGTTAATTTCACTTTTATTATCGCATAAGATAGAAATGGGATCATCATATAGTACTGTGATGTCTTTCAATGCCTGTTTCATCCATAAAACTTGTGTATAGCAAGATGCAACAGCAATATATTCAGCTTCAATAGTAGAAAAAGAGAATCTTGCTTCTTACTTAACCATGCCACCAATCTACATCCAAGAAAGAATGCATTGCCACTTGTACTCTTTTTGTCATCTACACATCCAACCCAATCTATATTTGTATATGCACTAAGTGTAAAGTCAGTATCTTTAGGTTACCACAATCCATAATCTAGAGTGCCATTCAAATATTTGAATATTGTATTAACTACAACATGTGTTTCCTTCGGATCTTCTTGAAATCTAGCCACAAGATAGACCACATGCATAATATCCAGTCTAGTAGCAATCAAATAAAGTAATCCACCAATCATATATCTATACTTGCTTTTTTCAACCTTAGGTGAATCAACATATTTACTCAATTTACAACCAATCACCATAGGAGTACTTACCAGTTTGGAACCGTCCATCCCAAATTTCTTCAACATCTCTTTTGCATACTTAGACTATGAAATAAAAATTCCTTTCTCTATTTGATTAATCTATAGCCCAAGAAAGAAATTCATCTCCCCAAACATAGACATTTCAAATTATTTTTTCATCTCTTTCGCAAACATCTTGCACATATTTTCATTTCCTCCAAAGATAATGTCATCAACATATACAACTACAATCAGGACTTTGTCATTTTCAATCTTAAAGTACAAATTACTATTGGTCGTACCTTTATTAAATACTTTATACATGTCTAACCTTACATACCAAGCTCTAGGAGCTTGCTTCAATCCACATAAAGATTTCTTCAACCTGCACACCATATCCAATTGATCTGTTAACTAAAATCCTTCTGGTTGTTCCATGTAAACTTCTTCCAGCTCACCATTTAGAAATGTTGACTTAACATCCATTTGATAGACTTTGAAATATTTATAAGAAGCCAATGCCAAGAACATTCATATAGCTTCCATTACATTACTGGGGAAAAATTCTCCTAAAAATCTATGCCTTGCACTTGTGAATAGCCTTTACACACAAGCCTCGCTTTATTTCTGACAACTTCTCCATTCTCATTCAACTTATTTTTGAAAACCTATTTTGATCCAATAATGTTTTTATCTTCCAATCTTGGGACCAGTTCCCAAGTTTGATTCTTTTCAATCTGCAAAATTTCTTCTTTCATTGCTTCCTTCCAATGTTCATCTTTACATGCTTCACTTACTGTCTTTAGCTCAATCTCAGAGAATATACACGCATTTACTTCAACGACAAATTTACTTCTAGTTAATATGCCTTTTATCTTGTCTCCAATAATCTAATTTTCTAAATGATTCCTCTGTACATATTTCAGTGTCCTAGGAGTCATCATCGAAACATCTTCTTTACTTTCATTCTGTTCATCTAGTTTCTTTTGTTCTTCCATATTTTCTTCTATTCTTGCACAATCATGTTCATCAGACATATATCCATCAACATCGATAGAGCTCTTCACTATCTTGTCTACCTTCACATTCGATCACTCTACAATCTTCCTCAATATTTTATTGAAACATCTATATTCCTTGCTTTTAGTAGAATATCCAAGAACTATGCCTTCATCACTTCTTGCATCAAAGTTACCTAGAGTTTCCTCATCTCTTCTGATATAGCATTTGCTTCCAAATACCTTGAAATATTTAACTATAGGAATTCTTTTGTGTCATAGTTCATAGGGAGTCTTTGTACTATTTTCTCTTGCTTTAACTTGATTGAGCACATAAACAACAATATGAATAGGTTCTTTCCAATAAACTTTTGGTAATCCAAATTTAGTAATCATTGACCTAGCAGCCTCTTGAACTATTCTTATTTTCCTTTCAACAACTCCATTCTGTTGAGGAGTTCTCAGAGCAAATAATTATCTCTTTATTCCATGCACTTCACAAAACGTATTGAACTCATGAGAGGTGAATTCTCCACCTCTATTATATCTTAAGAATTTTATCTTCAAATTCACTTCAATTTCAACCATAGCCTTGAATGCCTTGAATCTATCTAATGCATCTGATTTCTCTCTAAGAAATGTAACCCATGTATATCTATAATAATCATCAATTAAAAGCATGAAGTACCTTTCACCAAGTAGACCTCTCACTCTCATAGGACCACAAAGATCTATATGAACTAAATCCAATAGTCTAGTAGTAGATTATCCCCTTGATCTATAATGATTTCTTGCTTGCTTCCCAAACTGACAATTCTGCAAATAACATTAACAGGCTTTGTAATTCTTGGTCTCATGGTCTGAACAACACTAATCCTTTCCAAGTTGTAAAAAAACATGTGACATATTCTCCTATTCCATAACCAACTGTCATTCATCTAAGTCATAAAGCATTGTCCATCAGCACCCTTAAGTTGATAAATATTCCCTTCAAATTTCTTTCATATAGCAATCAATGTTTTGAATCCTTTTTGGATCTCACATTTCTCATCCTTAAACACAAGATCATATCCTTTTCTACACATCTAACCCACACTCAACAAATTATTCCTTAAACCTTGAACATAGTAAACATCGTCAGTATGATGCTTGCCATCAAAACTTACTAAACCTATCCCATAGATTTTAGCACCAGTATCATCTCTAAACATAACCAAGCCTCCATAATATTTCTCAAGCTTAACAAACTTATTGTTATCACCAGTCATGTGATGTGAAAAACTACTATCAACTACCTAATTTTTTTTTTCTTTTTTAGATGTAGGGCAGAGATAACTATACTTTCATTTTTCTCCTTCTCCTTCTCCGAAGGGCTTTCCTTTACATTTTTATTTGAATTAGTAGAACTAGGTTCATCCTTAATTTCCGAGAACAAGCATTCATTGTCATCTAGATCTTCATATTTTGAATCTTCATTTGAAATACTAGCATTCTCATTCACATAGTAAGCTCTGTTGATTTTTTTTCCTTTCTTTTCCTTCTCATATCTTTGTTTATTCCTTTTAGCTCTTTTTGAACACTTTGCAGCATAATGACCTATTTCTCCACAACTAAACCATTTAAAGGGAAACTTACCTTCATACTTACCAGATCCTTTTCTCATTCTTCTTACAAAGTTAGCTTCTATTTCATTAAAATTTTCTTCATCCGGGTCTTTAGCTTTTGTAGCTTTAAAATCAGTCTTTGAATTGCCTCCATTTCTTAGATTTGGCTTCCTCATTTCATAAGATGTCAAAAATCCTAACAACAAATCCTTAGTACAAGTATTATAATCTATATTCTACTCAATAGCACTCACCTTCTCACTGTAAGCACTAGGAAGATTTTTGAGAATCTTCATAACAATCCTAGTTTCATCTATAGCAGCACCAAGTGATCGCATTCCAGTCACTACCTCATCCAATCTCTGAACATAAGCTTTAACATTTTCATCTTCGATCATATGTATAAGATCAAACTATGTTTCCAAATTCTAGAATTTTGCCTCTTTAACTCTTTCATCACCATTATGGGCTCTTTCTAAAGCATCACAAACTTCCTTAGTTGTCTTCAAATTTTAAACCTTAATCAACTTAGAATGTACCAGACTATTCTTCAAGATGAACTTTGACTTATTATTCGCTTCATGTGTTTTGATTTCCTGAGGTGTACTCGAACCATTAGTAGGAGGAGTGTAAGGATTCTTGTAAGCTTTTTCCACATCATATTCGTAATACTCCAAATATTTTTCCATCAATACTTTCCAGATACCATAATTAGTTCCATCAAACCTTAGATAATCAAAGATCATTTTTCTAGCCATCCCATACCTTCCTCAAGTGGTTAATCTCTTCAACAAGGAACCAAGCTCTGATACCAATTTTTGAATAGGAAAACTGAGAGTGGGGTGAATCAATTGTCATAAATTTTAACCTTTAATTCAATCACTGGAACTAATACATGAAACTACTTAAATGATTAATCATCAAAACATCAATGTAGTAACTCAAATCCAACACATAAACATAGTAACACCAAATTTATGTGGAAAGCCCAATAAGGGAAAAACCATGGTGAGGATTAACTCACATTATAGATAATATCAAAACTGATTACAAAAGGCACACTACCTGAAATAAGGCTCACCACCAGAAATAAGACTCACTGCCTGAAATAAGGACTCACTATTCAGACTCACTATCCATAGGGCTACAACTCGGGGGGGCTGACTACCACAAAGCTACAAAGAAGACAAAGAATACTTGCTATAGAGAGACTACAATCTCAATGCAACAAAGGATTTCACCACAGTTACTTGATCAACTTGCATGAATGATAGAGTTCGCCTTCTGCTCACTGCATCTAGAAACTCAACATTAAGCTTCACACTAATCTCCCACACAAAACTCACACACACTTTTTCAATAGCATAAAATTCATGTCTAATTTTTCACTTATCTTCCTTCTTTTCTTATGTATGATTTTCATTACTAGCTCATCCTGTATATATACTATCTCCAACCTTGAAAAAGATATAAAGTCGGTCATCCAACTTCAAATTCAAATTAGGTTAGAGCCAAACATCCTAGGGTGGAATTAGAATGAGGGTGACCCAAACACACACTTCACCAAGACCCAAAAATAGATCCAACATGCTTCATTAACTTCAAAGATAGTGCTCAACACATGATTGACCAAACTAGAGTAAAACACATAGAATAATTATGCTCAGAACTTCCAGAAACCAAAAATATCTTCAATGCAATCAAAATATCTTATCTCTTGAACCACAAGTCAAAAGACTTCAACAAAGAGAAATCCGGACCAGCAACCTTCTCTCATAATTCAACCAGAACAAAGAGAACCATAGTTCACAACTGGTGAACACAACTCAAACTTTACAATGAACCATCAGCCAAACATCTAGATATAACAACCTTCAACAATCATGACCAACATATCTGAACCACATGAACACAGGGGAAAATACTAGAGTAACATCTGAATACCTTCAATCTTCTTTTAATACATTTTTCTCAATATCCTCAACATATATAGCCAACAACAACTAGTAGATAACCAGTTGACCAGTTGACATCAATGACAACACCTTCATTCCTTTCTCTATTCTTGCAACAAAAATTGCTACAACTGAATCATCCCATGTTTCAAGGTTTTGTCCTTGGTCTCATCAACATGGGCCAGTATGGTGCTTGGGCTTCATGACATGGTCTAACTTCCTCTTGTGGATCTTAGATCTTGTATAAATCTAGTTGTTGTATCAAGCATTAATAGGTTGATCTTTTGGTGCAATGACAACTGCCTTTACAACAATTGGTATCAGATCCAAGGTCATAGGTTTGAACCCCTCGCTTGCATTGGGGGGATTGTTCTAAGGTGTCACCCTTGGTCTCCTTAGTGTGGGCTAGTGTGACACTCAGGCTTTGTGACATGGTTTAACCACATCTTGTGGATCTTGAATCTCATATAAATCCAACAGTTGTATCAAGCATTAACAGGTCGATCTTTTGGTGCAATGGAAACTACCTTTGCAACACCCCCCTCTCAGTTGTCTTGTTCAACAATTGGTATAAGAGCTTGGTTCCTTAGAGTAGAGCTTAACTATTTAAGGAAGGTCTAGGATGGTGAATAAGATAGTTATTAAGTGTCCTAAGTTCGATGGAGCTGACTACACTTTCTAGAAGGCAAAGATGGAAGGATATCTAGAATATTGTGGATATGATGTTGAGAAAGCTTACAAGACTCCATACACGGCTCTGACTAATGGCCCAAGTACTACTGATGAGATTAAGGTGCATGAAGCAAATAATATGGAAAAATTTATTCTAAAGAATAGTCTTTCACATTTCGAATTAGTTAAAGTTGTAAATTTGAAGACTGCTAAAGAGGTTTGGGATGCATTGGAAAAGATCCATGAAGGAGATGAAAAGGTTAAGGAAGAAAAGTTGAAAATTTTGGAGGCACAATTCAAGATCTTATGAATGTCTGAAGATTAGAACATTAAATCCTATGTACAGAGAGTGGATGAGCTAGTAGGTGGAATGCAAGGACTTGGTGCAATGGTGGATGAATCCAAGATAGTAAAGAAGATTCTCATAACTCTCCCTGACACATATAGTGAAAAGGTATCTACTATTGAGGAATTTATAGATTATAAGTCCTCTACTAAAGATCAATTGTTAGGTACTCTAACCTCATTTGAAATGAGAAAGCCTAGCTTGAGAAATGGATCAAAGATAGAAATTGCTTTCAAGGCTACAAAAGTTGAAAATCTAGATGAAATTTTTTTGATGAAGTGGAAGCTAACTTTTTAAGAAGAATGAAAAAGGGCTCTGATAAGTATCAAGGTAAGTTACCTTTCAAATGTTTTAGTTGTTGATGAATTGGTCATTATGCTTCAAGATGTTCTAAAAGAGCTGAGAGGAATAAACAAAGAGAAGGAAAAGAAAATAAAGGAAAGATGATCAAGAGAGCATATTATGTAAATGAAGATGTTGGTATTTCTGATGAAGAGTCTGATTATGGAGATTTTGATGATAATGAATGTTTGTTCTTGGCTATAAAAGATGAATCTACTCCTGCTATTAGTAAAAAATATGTGAAGGAAAGCGCTTTGAAAAAGTTGAAGATACTGTGATTTCTGCTCTTCATGCTAAATAGGAAAAAGAACTATTGGGTCGTTGATAGTGGTTGTTCACATCACATGACCGGTGACAAAAGTAAGCTTGTTAAACTTGAAAAATATGATGGAGGCTTAGTTAAGTTTGGAGATTATACTAGTGCTAAGATTTGTAAGATAGGTTCAGTCAGTTTTGATGGAAAGCATAATACTGATGATCTCTACTATGTTAAGGGTTTAACACATAATCTCTTGAGTGTTGGAAAGATGTGTAGTAAAGGATATAATATTGTGTTCAAGGATAAGAAATGTGAAATAAGGAAAGGATCTGAAACAATGACTACTACTAGAAAGAAGTTTGAAGGAAATATTTATCAGCTTAAGGGTGCAAATGGATATTGCTTTATGTCTTAGATTAATGACAATTGGTTATGGCACCGAAGGATGTGTCATATGAATTTTGACAATATGGTGAGAATCAATGTTTTACAAGTTGTGAGAGATTTACCAAGGATTACAAAATCTGTTAAGTCTATTTGCAAGGACTGTCAATTTGGAAAGCCAACTAGAAATAGCTTTAGGTCAAAGGAACAATCTACTATCAGACTTCTGGATTTGATTCACATAAATATTTGTAGTCCTACATGGGTGATAAGTCTACAAGGTGACAGGTATTTCATGCTTTTGATTGATGATTACTCTAGATTCACATGGGTTACTTTTCTTAGAGAAAAATATGATGCATTAGACAAATTCAAAGCATTCAAAGCTATGGTTGAAAATGAAATGGATATGAAAATAAAATACTTAAGGTTTGATAGAGGCGGTGAATTCACCTCCAATGAGTTTAACATGTTTTGTGAAGCACATGGAATAAAATGACAATTGTCTACTTTGAGAGCTCCTCGACAGAATGGAGTTGTTGAAAGGAAGAACATGGTAGTTCAAGAAGTTACTCAATCAATGATAACTGAGGTAGGTCTACCAAAATTTTACTAGAAATAAGCAATTCACACTATTGTTTATGTATTCAATCAAGTTCAAGCAAAATCTAACAACATGAAGACTTCCTATGAATTGTGGTATGGAAAGATTCCTACTATAAAATATTTCAAAGTATTTGTAAGCAAATGTTATATCAGAAGAGATGAAGAAAATTTAGGAAATTTTGATGCAAGGTGTGATGAGGGTATCTTCCTTGGATACTCCCTTAGAAGAAAAGCTTATAGATGCTACAATAAAAGGCTGAGAAATATTGTAGAAAGCACAAATGTCAAGGTTGATGAAGAAATAAATAATTCAATTGAAGATGATGGATATGTATCAGATAAACCTGATTATAGAGAAGTAGAAGAAGTTGTGGAAGAACATGAAAAGAAAAATGAAGAAGCAGCTCCGGTGGTGTCCCCAAAGACACCTAAATATGTGCAAAATAATCATTATGAAGATCAAATCATTGGAGACAAGAGAAAAGGAGTATTGACAAGAAGTAGAGTTGTTGATGATGCTGAAATAAATCTATGTTTACTTTCTACAGTTGAACCTAAGACAATGAGTGAAGCATGTAAAGATGAGCATTGGATGATAGCAATGGAAGAAGAACTTAAGTAGATTGAGAAGAATAAAACCTAAGAATTGGCTCCTTGACCGACAGATAAAAACATAATTGGATCAAAATGGGTATTCAGAAGCAAGCCAAATGAGAATGGAGAAGTGGTCAGAAATAAGGCAAGGCTTGTGTGTAAGGGTTGCTCACAAGTAGAAGGTATAATTTTTTAGGATACTTTTGCTCTGGGGGCTAGAATGGAAGCTATTGGCATATTTTATGCCACCCTTGGATAAACATCATCCATTCTGCATAAGATTCTGTTGTGCAGTTTTTGCACACATGCCCCACTGAAAGTAGGGACCCTCTTTTGCTCTGGCTTGGCCTCTTGATTTTATTAATTTGGTTGTTTTTTGGAGGTCCTTGGATATTTATCTTGCTTACACAGGAGGTTCCTCTGAGTTACGCATTGAAAATCTAGCGTTCTGAAGGAAGTTCAGGTTTTTGGCTACTTTTGGGATTTTTCGCCCTATTCGGATTTTCCCGGATTTCGCCCAAAGCCCGGTAGTTGATGTTTTAACATGTTTTCCAGAAATTTCGGTCTTTCACAGAATTCCAAGTGGATCAGATTTTCCTGAAGTTCTGCCTCCCTGCCGGATTCCCGGATTTGGTTTTGATTTGTTGTTTTATGAATATTGACGGCCCAGCCGCTGTTTTCTCCTGTTGATCGATGAGTCTAATGACGCCTTGCACTCTTATTATTTCATTTTCAAGCTCGACCCCATGGGTGTGATTGTTTTTGTTTTGATTAATTTTTGACTTTAGGGTCATCATTAATACCGATCAAATTTCCCTTGAGTGAATTCTGAGTTTGGATCCATCAATGAATGATTTTGCATTTGGGCCTAGTTCCTCAAATTTGTGGTCTTCGATCAATTTGAGTGAGACTGTGAGATAGTGTTGATTTTTGGGTTTTCTATCGACCTCAATATTTTTTGTCGACCCCATATTTTCCCGGGTTTTGCCTAGTCTTCTATGTTCCAGAGTGCGCAATGGAATTCAAAGTTTTATCGACTTCGCGGAATTCCGTTCTAGGCGAATTTTTCTAGTTTTTTCTGTGGTGCTTTGTGGAACATGAAATTCAGTAAATTGGATAAATTTAATGGTGAATTCTTAACATTCCATGCTCTAAACTAGTAAATTACGCAATGTTTATACATGCTTTTTCTTTTTTTTAGGATCTATTGTCGATTTCACATTTTTTCACTGGAATCTTCCTGGGCCGGATTTTCCCAAAATTTCCTTCCTGGCCTAGATTTTGCGGAGGGCTTGAAATCCCAAACTACGTAGAATGTGATTTAATGAGGTTTCTGGGTTGATTTCGATCTTTGCTCGGATTTGTTTGAATGATGAAAATGTTATTGTGATGGGCTAATCTTGATCTTCATGTTATTTAGATATTATTGATGGTGGTTTTGCTGAGTGCAGGCTGAATTTTGAGGTTGTTGGGCACTCAGGAGATGAAGTTAAATCTGTGAAAGAAATTCAAATATTTCCACCCTTGGATGACTTGGAGAGGACAATTTAAGTTTGAATTGTGTTGGAGATCCCAGGCCGACCTGGATGAGTTCTTGCATTTAATGCATATTTATCCTATTTTGAATTCTTCTTGGCCGACCTGCTTTGTGGCCATTTATTATTGCAAATATTAATTGGGCTGATTTGTTTTATGGCTATTTTATTATTGTAAATCCTGGTTGGGCCAACATGCTTTGGAGGTTGCTATAAATTGGGCACTTTGCCTCATTTGTAAGATATAGAATAGAATAGAATACATAGAATAGATACATAGATAGCTAGTTTGATACAAGAGAAAATTAGGTTAGAAGTTAGTCAATTTCTGAGTAAGTGTTATAACAAAACATTGGAATTGTTGTTGAAATTCGGTGATTCAATACAATTGCAGACATTGTGATTTTCTGGTGATCTCTTTTTTGTTGACTTATCTTGCATGGTTCTTATGATTCTATCTTTCAAATTTCTCATGGATATTAGATATATGTTAGATTTAGATTTAGATTTGATTCAATGGTTTTTATGATTTGATGCTTGAATTGTTGCAGCAATCCCTGGTCCATACCTTTTGTAGCTAGCTGATTGTTAGCTGCTTTGCAAAGTTAGCATGGACCTTTATATTCATTGTGCTTAGTTCAATTTTGGGGATTTATTCATTTCAATTGCAATTGGGTTGTCTTGGATGAATGTTCACAATCTGAAAATCTTTAATACCTTAGAAGATTGCATTATTTCTGTAAGATTGTAGATTTATCATGGTCAAGCAAGAATTAGTTTATGAGGGATTGATCCATTTCAAGCATTTCATCATTTGCATTGTTAATCTTAGGAGTAGTTTTAATCTTAGATATCTCTTTGAAACCTTAATCTTTTGTTATTTCTTTATCATTTGAGTTAGATTTAGGATTGAAGTATCATTACATTGCTAGATCTGATAAGTTCAAGATTCAATCTTTGCTTGTAGTAAGGTCCCTTTGTGATTACCAGAATTTTCACATTTATCACTGAGTTGTTTATCCATTGTCAAGACCTGATATTAGAGACCTTGGGGTTATCTCTTGAGGCTTGCTGATAGAGATTTACCTTTCAAGAGAGATATGATATTATATTCTGTCTAAGTTGTTGTTGTGCAGAAAACATCATCAACAGATTGGCATGAGAGGGAGGGCCTGAATAAGCAAGCTGGATCGATTTATGTCTGCCATCTCTCTTGAAAGATTTAAAAGAAGAACTAGATCTACTCCAGGAGAAGAGGAATTTCAAGAGTTACAAGCTCCTACTAGGTCAAGAAGGACCAAGAGAGGAGAAGAATCATCATCCACCCAGCCACTTTCATCATCCCCATCATCCCCATTTTCATCTTCATATGAGTTTGAGGACATTCCCATTCAACAACCTCAGCCAACCATAAATCAGCCATTACCACCCCCCACCTCCATCAATGACCTTCTTGGCGAACAACCCATCTCCTTTATCTTTCAACCAGTACAATCCTATGCCTAAAAACCCTGAGCTTTCTACTCCAAGTTTCACATTAATGATCCCAAAAGGATTGCAGAAGAGCATATTAGGATTTTTAAAACTACCCTTAGGGATAGGGGAATTAATCATGAGGATATTGCATGCAGACTTTTCCCATATTCCCTTGGGGATGAGGCATTTTTTTGGTATAACCATCTTCCTATCGGGTCTATCACTACTTGGTTGCAGTTGGAGACTGTGTTTTTGCATAAATTTAAGATCACAATCAGTGCTAAGGAGTTACTTCTGCAGTTTAACAGAGTCAAGAGGGACGCAAATGAGCCAATAGTGGCTTTCAATAATAGGTTTCATAGGGCTTATGCTAGGCTGCAACCTCATTACTCTATATATGATGCCTCTGCTAGGGAGGTTTATTATGAAGCTTTGGATAGTTTAACATCTACTTTCATCAAATGGAAAAAAAACCCTCCTGGTAGCCTATTTGAAGCTTATGATGTGGCTGTTAAGGTAAGTACAAATTTAAGACAACACTTGCTTGGACCCTTAGCTAACCAAACACCTATGTTGAGTCCAGTCCCTCAATCACCCTTGGTTTCACACCTAGGTCATCCCCATAAAACTCCACCCATGCCAAATTACCCTCTAGATATGAATCAACCCGCATTCTTGCATCAACAAGCTAATATACCTAGTTATTTGCAGAGCTCAGAGATATTTAATCAATCTTTGAACTATGGGCCCCATAATGTTTATATGCATAATTTAGCTAGTATTGTTCCTCCATCAAACAGTGAAGAAAAGGAGAGGTTGGATGCACTCACAGAGCTAGTTGAGAAGCTGAGCACTGAGGTCACCTACCTAAGGCACCAGAATAGTCAATCCTAGGCAGCCCAAAAGGGGATTCAGTCCAACTATGATCAAAGCAACAGGGATATTATTCAAGCTCAGGGGCAGAACTTTGATAGAAGACAACATCTTGATAGATATCATAGAAGGTAGCCACCACTTCAGAATAATGGAGGAGCCTTCTCCAGATTAGACAAACAATCAGGAGAAATCTTTGAAGTTTATTTGGCAAAAATGACTCTATCAGGATGGTGTAGGCTCCATAATACTAATCAACATTCTAAGTCAGACTGTCAAGAATTCCAGACTGCTGCATCTATTTTCTAGTAGAGAGTCCAACATGTCCGCAATAGTTCAAGTGGGCTGGAGATAGTGCCATCTAATCCTTATGACATATCGGTCATGGTGGTGAATCATGTCCCATTTCCAAGAAGTGAAGAGAATGAACCAGCAGAAGAAAAATCCAAGAGATTTGAAATAGGGTATGCATACAATGAAGGATTTGTAGCTCAATCCTTTGGAAATAATGAGGAGAATGATAATGGTCCACTAGATGAAGAAGAGTATACAACTGAAGAGGTTCAAGCATTCCATCATGTGCCTACTCAGTATTTCATAAATGGAGGATAATCTGACGCTAATAAAGGAGGAAGCATTGAAAGTAACAGGGATAAATTTATGGTTGGCTCTAAAGACTACTGTTCTACCGTGACTGCAAAGAAAATAGGAGAATGTGTGGTAGATGAACTCAAGAAATTCAAAGTAAGTCTCTCTGCTCATGAGTTGTTAAAGGATCCTACCATTAGGGGTGAATTACTAAAGTCTCTTGAAGGAGATATGCTTTCTGAAAAAAAGGGTGCTTCAGGCCATGTTGATACAAATACTTTTAAGGAGGTATTTTTGTTTGAAACAAGCTTGGGAAATTATGCACTGACAGTTGACCCTCAAGGATGGGAGACTGAGGAAATCTTCATGTTACATGATATGCCTATTCATAAATCTGACAGTGCTAGAGCATTGGTAGAATTAACGGAGGAGGTACAAGAGCAAGTATGGTTGTCAGATCATGTGCATCAAACTATGAGGAATGAGCTTCCAATAGAGAAATTTCAACAAGCTACTGGCGAATGTCTAGTAGAAGAGTCAACTGGCATTGGATCTGAGAATGTCATAGCAGTTAATGTTGAGGCAGTCCTGGAGAAGGTTGAGCTTTTGGTTGAGGAGCCTCAACAGCTTGCTAATGAATGTCCCCTAAAGGAAATTGTGGGATCTGATATTGTGGGTAAAGAGGCTACTTTTCTTGAGGGTTACAGTTACAATCCAAAGTTTGAACCAATGCCAACAAAGGAAGAATCCAGGAAGTTCTCTCATTTATCAAATTCTACTTTTCCTCTGCCTATTTTTGAATTAAGCACTGAACATTTATAATATTTATGCATCAATGATGAGATAGCTAATTCGGTTCATATTGATATGCAGGAAAACTCGAATGATGTTGGAGAAAGTAATGTTGTATTCATTATTGATGAGCTGGATCACACTGTTGTAGGTGAAAATTTGTTTGAAGACCAGTCTGCAATGCCTTCTGATGAACACCCTATTGAGAAATTTGTTGTATAGGACAATACTTCTGCACATTCGTCATTGATACCCCATGAAGAGATTCCAACAGGTGAAAAGTTCCATGTTGATAATTCTGGATTTGTTCAACCTATATTTCCCTTTCCATTACATAGTGTTGCCTCCAATTCTGTTTTGCATGTTTCCAATGTAAGGGGATTGTTGTACCATCAATGGAGACCTCCTGATGACATATATATCAGCTCTTCACAAGTGCAGGATGATGAACACAACATTCAGTCCACAGCAGTACAAAATCAAGTTGTCTCTTTCCTTAAAAAAAATTCTGAAGCTTATCAATTTGATTATGGTAATTTAGGAAAGGAAACTTGCATATGGATTGATCATGATTTCAAGGAGTCACCTCAATTGTTGATTGTTCCTGATTATGAGGTTGAATTTGAATGCTGCATTTTTTAGGTTTACTTTGCTGAGTATAAAGATAAATTTTCATTTTTGAGGATTGTTACCATTACCTTGTTACTTGTCCATGCATTGATGAATCGTATAGGGGTGGGTCTCAGTTCACCATGTCTAATGATGAGTGGTTATGAGTCTCTTTGTATATAATTGGGATAGGTTGCTTTAGGATTAGTTTAGGTTTGATTAGTCAGTTGCTTTGCTTCCTTTGGTTTTCTTATGTTTTAGTTAGTTTAGGTTTGCTTTGGGTGTCGGTTTGGTTGTTGCTTTGCTTCTCTAGCTTGGGTTTTTTCTGCTTTCTTGTTGGGGAAGTGTCTTTTTTGTATGGAAAATTATCTTTTGTCTGGGATTGTTCTGAGTATTCCCTTGATGAACTTTAATTATGGGTCTTGAATGGATGGTTGAGGTCTTTGTTATCGTCACATTGTCTAAATGTTTGATTTAAAGAGGATGAGTCATTGGTTTGATTTGAATTAGAAGTATCCTGAAATATTATATCTTTCATACATCTTAAGAATCCTGAAGTTGTTGTAGGGTCCTTGTGAGGTATTGTCAGGTGAAAAATATTATTTCTACTTCAGTGCCACTGTGGTTCTCAACCCTAAGTGTGAACTTCATTTTTCACAGGTTGAAATGAAAATGAAAAGAAATATCAAAAGAAGAAAAGAAAAATATATATTGAAAATCAAATGAATTCAACTTATCAGGAGCATCCGAATATCTCTATTAGGGCTATGGACGCCTAGATGGAAATAGAGCTATGTTTGGGAGAATCACAATGATAACATTGTCGGGGCTATAGACGCCTAACTGGAAATGAGGCTCTATCTCGAAGTTAGAATCTTTACGTAGCTTGACCTGGTTGAACTTGGTTTCTGCAGTAGCTCAAGGAAGGAAATGAACTCATGTGCACACAATTGTATTTTCAGTTTATGGAAGGTTCAGTCTACCTTTGGTTCTAATTTTCTTTCATCTTGCATTTTGATTTTTTTTCCTGATATGGAGGTCGAAACCAAAGATTCTAGGTTCTTGATTGATGTTCATCATCAAATGCTTTGGAGCATTTCCCAGCAGAGTCACCATTTGTTGTGCAATTTTTGCACACATGCCCCACTGAAAGTAGGGACCCTCTTTTTCTCTAGCTTGGCCTCTTGATTTTATTGATTTGGTTATTTTTTGGAGGTCCTTGGATATTCATCTTGCTTACACAGGAGGTTCCTCTGAGTTATGCATTGAAAATCTAACGTTTTGAAGGAAGTTCAGGTTTTTGGCTGCTTTCGGGATTTTCTGCCCTATCCGAATTTTCTTGGATTTCACCCAAAGCCCGGTGGTTGATGTTTTGACATGTTTTTCAAAAATTTTGGTCTTTCGCGGAATTCCGCATGGATCGGATTTTCCCGAAATTCCGCCTCCTTGCCGGATTCTCAGATTTGGTTTTGATCTGCTGTTTTATGAATGTTGACGACCCAGTTGCTATTTTCTCCTCTTGATCGATGAGTCTAATGGTGCCTTGCACTCTTATTATTGCATTTTTGAGCTTGACCCCGTGGGTGTGATTGTTTTCGTTTTGATTGATTTTTGACTTTAGGGCCATCATTAATACCGATCGAATTTCCCTTTAGTGAATTATGAGCCTGGATCCATCAATGAATGATTTTGCATTTGGGCCTAGTTCCTCAAATTTTTGGTCTTCGATCAATTTGAGTGAAACCATGAGATAGTGTCAATTTTTGGGTTTTCTGTCGACCTCGGGATTTTTCGTCAACCCCGGATTTTCTCGGGTTACGCCTAGTCTTTTGTGTTCCAGAGTGCCCAATGGAATTCAGAGTTTTATCGACTCCGTAGAATTCCGGTTTGGCCGGATTTTTTTAGTTTTTTCTGTGGTGCGCTGTGGAACATGAAATTTGGTAAATTGGATAAATTTAATGGTGAATTCTTAACATTCCATGCTCTAAATTGGTAAATTACGCAATGTTTATACATTCTTTTTTCATTTTTTTAGGATCTATTATTGATTTCACGTTTTTTCGCTGGAATCTGCCTGGGCCGGATTTTCCCAGAATTTCCTTCCTGGCCTGGATTCCGCGGAGGGCTTGAAATCCTGAACTACGTAGAATGTGATTTATTGAGGTTTCTGGGTTGATTTCGATCTTTGCTCTAATTTGTTTGAATGATGAAAATGTTATTGTGATGGGCTAATCTTGATCTTCATGTTATTTAGATATTATTGATGGTGGTTTTTCTGAGTGCAGGCTGAATTTTGAGGTCACTGGGCACTTAGGAGATGAAGTTAAATTTGTGAAAGAAATTCAAATATTTCCACCCTTGGCCGACTTGGAGAGGATAGTTTAAGTTTGAATTGTGTTGGAGATCCTAGGCCGACCTGGATGAGTTCTTGCATTTAATGCATATTTATCCTATTTTGAATTCTTCTTGGCCAACCTACTTTGTGGCCATTTATTATTGCAAATATTAATTGGGCCGATTTGTTTTATGGCTATTTTATTATTGTAAATCCTGGTTGGGCCGACATGCTTTGGAGGTTCCTATAAATTGGGAAGTTTGCCTCATTTTTAAGATATATAATAGAATAGAATACATAGAATAGATACATAGATAGCTAGTTTGATACAAAGAGCGAATTAGGTTAGAAGTTAGTCAATTTCTGAGCAAGTGTTGTAACAGAACATTGGAATTGTTGTTGAAATTCGGTGATTCAATACAATTGCAGACATTGTGATTTTCTAGTGATCTTTTTTGTGTTGACTTATCTTGCATGGTTCTTATGATTTTATCTTTCAAATTGCTCATGGCTATTAGATATATGTTAGATTTAGATTTAGATTTGATTCAATGGTGTTTATGATTTGATGCTTGAAGTGTTGCAGCGATCCCTGGTCCATACTTTTTGCAGCTAGTTGATTGTTAGTTGCTTTGCAAAGTTAGCATGGACCTTTATATTCATTGTGCTTAGTTCAATTGTGGGGATTTATTCATTTCAATTGCAATTGGGTTGTCTTGGATGAATATTCACAATCTAAATTTTTTTAATACCTTAGAAGATTGTATTATTTTTGTAAGATTGTAGATTTATCTTGGTCAAGCATGAATTAGTTTATGAGGGATTGGTCCATTTCAAGCATTTCATCATTTGCATTGTTAATCTTAGGAGTAGTTTTAATCTTAGATATCTCTTTGAAACCCTAATCTTTTGTTATTTCTTTATCATTTGAGTTAGATTTAGGATTGAAGTATCATTACATTGCTAGATCTGATAAGTTCAAGATTCAATCTTTGCTTGTAGTAAGGTCCCTTTGTGATTACCAACATTTTCACATTTATCACTAAGTTGTTTATGCATTGTCAAGACTTGACATTAGAGACCTTGGGGTTATCTCTTGAGGCTTGATGATAGAGATTTAACATTCAAGAGAGATAGGATATTATATTCTGTATGAGTTGTTGTTGTATAGAAAACATCATCCACAGATTCCATTCTCACATGGGTGTTTGTTAATTGCCTACTATAATGATCATTAAAGAGAGCACGAGGTAGTGGCAAGGAGCACCACCATGCCATAACGGTCAAGCAAAAACAATACAAGGTAGTGGTTAACTGCCTACCATCATACCACGATATTCAAGTAAGTAATGTGCAGGATAATGGGCAATGGTGGGGATCAAATGTTGGTGATCTGATTATCCACATTCAAACTTCAATGGCTAATTAATCTTATTCGTGGTATATTTTTAGAAGTTATTGTTCAACGACATCCTCAGTTGTCAAATCAAATTTGATCAATTATGTATTTTTTTACACATTTTTTAATGTTGTATTGATTGCAGAATGTTGTCATTATTCCTTGATGTGCTACAGATTCTTTATTCTCTGTCAGGGTGTAGTGGTTAGAGATTTTTTTAGCAGCTTTCATAGGAGCTCCATTCTTGCATTCATGATATTCTTATCTGGGGCTCATTCGAGATGTCAGAGCCCTTATGGCTTGGTGGTGGCTCTATAGTTGGGAGTAATTCAGATCTTTTCCAAACCTAATTGGATTTCATCTTCTATAACCCTAGTTAGTTTAGGGTTGGGGTTTTGATTTCAAATCATGGTTATACTTGAACCATAAAGGTAAATATTGTTTCATTATTATTATTCTTCCTCTAGACCCTTGGGGATTTTTCTTTTGCAAACCTGCAACTCTTGCATTCTTCCATTTTAAAGGTTACTTCAAGCTTTATGTCAATAAAATTCAACTATTATCACCATTACCTTATGCATGTTTGAGTAAAATTCATTTACCTTTATATCTAAGTGGGTGTTTTAGTTTTTTCTTTGACATATTATATTGTTCTTAAGTAGGAAGGAATAAACTCTAAATTCAGTGCATCACCTTCTTTCACATTTCATGTCTCCTTCTACCCTTTTCCTTTTTGATCTGTTAGAGTAGGTTAGCATTAGGAATTTTTATGTTGGGTTAGGCCAACACATTTACACTTAGTTTGGAAAAGGAAGCCGACCTTCTCTGGAGACTTGACCTCACCTTGAAAGGTCCCACACCTTGAGGTCATTTCCATTGTGTCATTAGAATGCTAAACTCTTGTTCAGCAGGGTGCAATTTTATGTGATAATAGTTTCTAGCATGTCTGGTGGGACTCGAAGAAATTTCATTTCACTTAGATTGAGAAAGTGGTACTACTCTCAATATTCTAGCCTTGAAGAGGCCCTAAACAAGTACCTGATGACTTTGTAATCTAGGAAGAAATCTACATATGAATTGGTGACTCTGTTGTTACTCAGAACTCCTGGTTCAGGATCATACTTGCAAGTTCATGCCAAGAATTCATACAAGAGCATCTTCTAGAGGTAATTTTCAATATATCCAACTCTCATTTTCTACTTCTAAAAGAAGAAATAGGAAATCTTTGTCACCTATAAGAAGGAATAGAAGTTCAATCCCTTCTCATAGAGCTCAATATACACCACCTATGGGTAGATTATTTTAGACTAGAACACCTACCACCCATACAAATAGGACATTATTACACATGGCTTTACCTTTAAATCAGCCCTTTGTATCTTTTACTGGTGGCAACCCCTTAATTTTGGCCCAAAAGAATGATATACTAGTCAATTCCTTGAAAAGTATTCTTCATTTTACTGGTGAAACATCTACAACTCCAGAAGAACACATCATAGATGTGGCAAACATATGCTCAGTGCATGATGTTATAGAAGACAATGTGGTTGTTAGATTACTTTCCACTTCTTTTAAAGGAAAAACACTACAGTGGTACAAAGGTCTCCCACCTAACACCATTCATAATTGGGATGAGTTAGTTAGAGGATATGCAAACATTTTTAAGATAAGAGTGACCACTTATCCCTATTTGAATAACTAACCACTATTAAGAGAGCACCTCATGAATTCATGAGTGACTTTAACTACAAATTTCATAAGACTTGGGATAGAATCCATGCTCTAGTGAAATCTTCCCCTAAGTATGATTTCTTATATTTCCTAAGATCTCTTAATAGTGGCATAGTTGTTATGGTTCAATCAATGGGAGGTCATACTTTTCCCAAAGTGTATGATGTTTCCATAAGGGAAAAAAATTGTTTAATACAGGTTGGGAAAATAGCTCCTAGGCCATCAATTCCTTTATTTCCAAATCTTCCCTCACAGCCAATAGTGACTCCTATCTCGATGGCTCCTACTCTAGTGGCTTCCACAATCCAACCTTCTAATTCTACTGCACCTCCAAAATATTTGAACACCTTGCTTTGAAGTATGAATAATGAATTAGTATCACTAAGGAGGAAACAAGCTCAAAATAATAGGCCTTATCAACCTCAAAATCAAGGTTATCAGCAAAATAGGCCCTTATGAGGGACAAAATTAATGGAATCACACTAATCCTATGAATAGTATGCACATAGTTGCTCCTAAAACTACTAAGGCTTTAGTCCCAGTGCAAAATAATCTAGCTCAAGAACAAGAGTGGTATTACCCTTGTGAGAAAGCTCACAATAAAAATGCTTTTCAAAATGAAGAGTTTGTACAAACCCTAGTAACTCAAAATGAAACCCCTAATTTAGGGCAGCAAAGTGGCATAAGACAAATGGTTGTTAGTAATCAAAATCAAAAAGAGGACTCCTCATTTTTCATTTTGGGTCAAGAGGAATTCTATGGCGTAAATCAAGTAGATATTGATACAATAGCCCAAAATACAAGGTCAAAGAAAAGAGCAATGGAGGGTGGTACATCTTCTATGGTTGGGCAAGCATCAATCTCTCAACAACCTCAACAAAGTGTATATATTGGACCAATAGGTAGGATGATGGATGTTCCAAAATCAAATCATCCTGTTAATAGGCCTAAACAAGCAGTGAAGCAGCCTAAGATTTCCAAAGCTACAAGAATTGACCCTATTGTTCCAAAGGTTCCTTCTCAAGATAGTCAGTTCCCTTTCGACATAGTGAAGCAAATGAAGAAATCCAATGTAAATGTTACTATGTGGGAGGCTTTATCTATTCCATCATAAAGGGATTTGTTGCAGAAAGCTTTGAAAGAGCATAGAAAATTAGGTGGTGTACAAGAAAAGGAACAAACTACTTCATCAAACAGCCTAGTGCAACATAAAGAGGAAGGAAATTATAGCATAATCAATAAGCGACCTCCCTTCTACCTTTTTTTAATTATTGGGAATCATATAGTACATAATTGTATGATAGATTATGGGGAAAGAAGCTATATTATGCCTAAGGGAATTGCTAACATGCTTGATATCAAGTATGAACTAGTGGCTAGAAAAGTTTTACAGTTAGATGGTACTATTGGTGTTTTTTCCAGTAGAACCTTAAAATCCTCTAAAGGGTAGCCAACCCTTATGATTAAGAATCTTCAAGGTCAGTAGCCAACGAATGAGAGATTGATATGTAACCCTTTCTCCCTTGCACTTCAGGCTCTATTAAACCTAGGAGGGTGATCCCAACAATATACTTATAGATACTTGTGTGTCAAAGCATCCAGAACACTGGAAATGGATAATTCTCCTTTAAATGTTTAATGGACATGATACCCTAAAGATGTGGCTGACCTTCATGGCAATATCCAACTTAAACATGAGAGACATAATTCATTAAAATCCACACACAAACATACATAGATAGGAAATTAAAGTTGTTAATAATTTTTAGCTACTCACAAACAATCTCGGGAAATTGTAACATTAAAAGACCAGTGCCATATTCCAAGGTGGAGTCACCTAGACTGTATAATTTAAAATATATCATAGCATATACCCTGTCATAACTATGCCTACTAGATGATGCATTACATCATTGATACCAAAAAACTTAACTAGTCATACTTAATAATCCCAGTACACAATTGCATAAACCTCTATCTGTGTTAACACAATTTAATTCATTCTTTGAATGAAGGTAATAACACCAAACCAACATTCAAGGAAAAACAAGAAGACAAATACTATGAATCTTTGATTTCTTATACTCATAATCTATGCAATACATACTGTGGAGATAACTAGCTCAAATTATTGTGTACTTACAAACAAATATGACAATACCATAATGGAATCCTCAATTACATGACTCAGATTATCCGAAACCTGAAATGAACACTTTCATTTTTGAACCCTGTTACAAAATATACTTCCTTATGAGACCAAACAGTGAACAACTCTCCTCAAAATGGAAAAGAAATTACATCTCAAGAGAAAGGAGAAAGCAATAGAGAATCCCTAAAAAGAATCCACCGTTGACATATGGCATCTCTCTGCACCCTTGATTTTTCAATAGAATGGCATTTAGAAAATTCCTCTTTACTCTCCCTTTTCCCTCCTTATTTTCAATTGAAATTTGATGCATCCTTTTCAACTTGTAAAAACCCACTTACTGGTAGTTGAAAATTTCATTTACCATACATTTTAACTAAGTAGACTTCTCAAAAAATCACAATTTCATCTACTTCTTAATCTGATATTTCATTTGGGTCATTTCTTTGCTTATTAACACTCCATAGAAGCTTGAAATGTTGTAAAAATGCTCTTAAGGCATAAGGAATACATTGGGAAAGATTCTGAATGAAGAACCAACCATATTGAGCTTACAGTCACTCTGAAAATTTTCCCCAAATACAAAAACATGATTACAACCGCCTATAGCTCCATCCATAATAAAATTCTCCTCACAACAATGAAACACATTGCAATGATTAATAAAATGTTTTGAAACATTATATTTTCAGCCACAAGCTTCCATATTCCTTTCCCTGCTTCCCCATTTCCGTTCTTTGTCTGGAGCATTTGCAGCTATAGGCTACTGGAAAATCTTTTATGAGATAACTTTATTTATTTGTAAAGCTTTAACAATGTGCCATGGAAAATATTTGTTTTCCTTGTCAAATCAAATGATAATGCAAATATTTTAATTCCAAGAACTTCCCACCAATCCTCACTTCCTCATGAACTTCTTCTGATGTGAGCATTAATTTCCAAGGGCTAGTAGGAACACACTAAAAATGGCTCATAAAATATTTTTCTGCCTTCCAAAATTTGAATGAAGTCATTAAAAAATGTTTAAATTCATCTCCATGCTTGTTGCATCTCTCCTTCTCCTCTCCCTACTTCGTCGCCATCCTCTACTACCGTCAGCAAGAGCTTTCACAACAAGCAGGGAAAGTTGTCATGCTCAAGAAATACATTTTTATATAGTTAAACTTTATAAAACTCAGATGATATTTAGTTTTCACTAATTCCTCCCTTTTTCACATGTAATTTCACTTTGATAATATTTAAAATATGCAAAGGATTTTAAATATTATGTTTTTAAAACTTTATGAACTATACAAATTTCAATTTTGCCTGTGGACCAAATAGAGAAAATTCAATGCGGGAAAACCGAGACACCTAGAGCCATAATTTTTTGTGAGCAAACATAATCAATTATTTAAAACATGGGTTTTAAATCATATTTCGCCTAGCCATTAGAATTTTGGTACCTCCTTTGTAAACTGACCCATAGGACGTGTTTGCCACAATAAAAAAAATATTAAAATAATGCATCATATGACCTCCGTTTTTAATGAAAATGGAGCTGGAGATGCTTTAGACCAAAATGAGAAATGGGTTTCCCTTAGAATTTCAAATTTTGACTTTCCAAAACACTAATTTCACGATAAAAAAACGATTAAAAAGCCCATCAAAACTCATCCTGAAGGGTTGAAACTGAGCAGGCATGTTACCATATGTACCAAAAAACATTCCACCAAAGGGATTTGCAAGATTACCTCTAAGTTGCTAAATTTTAATAGACAAAGAGGGCCTCCAAGGAAGATTTGACAAGATGCAAGCCTAGGCTTTATTGATGCATTGAAGAGACAGGCACTTCAAATTTGCAAAATTTGAAGGTGCCATCAGGTACTATTTTCAATACAATAGGGGTAATTAAAAACCAAAAATGATCATTGCATGTGTTTCTTGGCTGTGATGTGTTGCAAGATATTTCAGTCATAGACCTTCCTGCTCATTTTGCAATATGCTTATCTAGAGATTTCACTACTAAGATAGGTGGTTACTTATTTGGTGATTGGTATCACATGCTATTTAGAACTAGATATGACATTAAGGAAACCATAAAATCTAATCCTATAGAAAAGCATCATCTAGAGCCTTATACTCCTAGTACAATAAACATGAATTCTACATTGCATGACCAAAAGGAAGAGCATGCTCTTCATGAGCCTGCAAACCCTATAGAAGAAATACCTAATCATTTATTGGATGAATGGGGAAATACTTTACAGCTTGACCCATTAACTATTGTTGAAGTGGAAGAGACTTGTTTGGGCACCTACTGTATTCATGAAGAGAATGCTACTATCCCCAATCTCATAAAAACTCAAGATGACTAAGGGGGATTGTGGCAGATTTTTTTTTATGGTTCTAGTAACATAAATGGCATTGGTGCTAGTGTAATGCTCGTATCTCCAAGAAAAGAGTGATATTATTTCTCTTTTAGGCTTTAATTTAGTTGCATTAACAATGTGGTTGAGTATGAAGAACTCATTTAAGGTCTCCAACTTGCACGAAAAAAGGAACGCCAATTTGTTACAAGTTTTTGGTGACAGTGAATTGGTTGTCCATCACGTCAAAACTCAAAGGTCAACCAAGAAATTTTTTCTCAAATCCTACAAACATAGGGTTTGAGATTTGATAGAGGGCTTTGAGGGTTTTAATATTCAAGCAACTCCAAGAAATCAAAATAAGATTTTTGATAGACTTACAACAATTGGCACTCAGTTTGACATACCAACACATGTTGCAAGCAAAGTGGAGCAACATATTAGGCTTGTTGTAAGGCCCATTGTTCCAAATAATTAAGACCACTAGTAGGTCTTTGATAGTGATCAACAAATAGTGCATTTTCTACAAGAAGAGGTAGAATTTTCTAAAGGAAATAAGTCTAAGCTACAAAATTAGTATGGTGATCAGATTGTGCAGTTGAGTAGCAACAAGCTACCAAGTGATCTTGTCACCCTTGAAGGTATTTTCAATCCCGATGATCAGTTAAAGAAGAAAAGGATGAATTTAGCTATAAAGAGGGGTGATTTCAAACCAATGGAGATTTTAGAAGGAAAGTATCTAAACTTGGGGAAGGTATGCTCTACCCTGAACATGATGTTTTCATAGATCTTTGTAATAGATACAATGATGTTTTTGCTTGGACTTATGAAGACCTAAAGGGTTTTGACCTAGGCCTTTCCCAACATACTATTGAATTAGATCCAGATGCCAAACCTATCAGGAAGAAACAAAGACCAATAAATATTAAGATTGAACCTTTAATGAGAAAGGAGTTATCCAAGTTAATTGAGGCTAGGATCATATTCCCTATCAAACATTCTTTATGGGTGGAAAATTTCAATTCCTATCATAAAAAAGAATGAGGGAATAAGCCTTTGTGTAGATTTTAGGGATATAAATAGAGCCTCCTTGAAAGATCATTATCCCCTCCCCTCCATGGAGTAGATTTCACAAAAGGTCAGTGGGTTAGAAAGGTTTTCTTTCTTGGATGGTTACTCAAGTTATAATCAAATTCTAGTCCAAGGATCTGATCAACATAAGACTACATTTACTACAAAGTGGGGTACCTATGCTTATTGTAAAATTCCTTTTGGTCTAACCAATGCAGGTGCCACTTTTCAGAGGGCCATGGATATGGAATTTTAAGGTGCATTTAGATAGTTTGTATTGGTCTATCTAGATGATATTATAGTATTTTCAAAGCATGAAAAAGACCATTTCAGTCACCTTGAGCAAGTTTTTCATAATTGCAGGGAATATGGTATCTACCTAAATCCAAATAAGTGTGTCTTTTCCACTGACCAGGGGAAGCTTCTTGCACACATTGTTTCAAAGGATGGCTTGATCATTGATCCTACTAGAGTAAAATCTATCTTGGCCATCCCACTTCCCAATCACAAGAAGGGATTGCAAAATTTCTTGGGCACAATCAATTTTGTGAGGAGGTTGATTCCAAATCTTGTTGCTTTGGTAAAACCTCTTACCCTTATGCTTAAGAAAAAAATTGTCTTTAAATGGACCAAAGAGGGTAAAGATAGCTTTGAGGCAATCAAACATGAAATTTCTCCGACTCCTATCATTGTCAATCCTAATTACGACAAGTATTTCATTCTTTACACTTTTGGAGGTGAAGCAAGTATATCATCTATTCTAACCCAGCTAAATAAAGAAAATATGGAGCAACCCATTGCTTTCTTTAGCGAAGGGCTTAAGGAATATGAAACCAAATACAACTATGTTGAGAAGTAAGCTCTTGTTATTGTTAGAGCATTAAAGAATTTTAGACATATATTGTATAACAATAGAATAAAGTTAATGGTGCCCCATCTTAGCATTAAATAGTTCCTTTTGAGCAGAGATATCAATGAAAAAAGGGTAGGATGGATCACCAAGGTGATGGAGTATGATGTTGACGTCAAAATCACCAAGCTTGTGAGAGGCAAGGGATTGTGTGAGCAACTTGTCTTGACATTTGAGACTCCTAAAGAGGCTACCCTTGTGCTACAAGAACAATAAGCACCAAATGCAAAATTACAAGACAATTGGGTGCATGATATGACTACCTTTTTATAGAATGGTGGGTATCCTTTAGGTCTAGATAGGACCAAAAGAAGACATTTCAGACTGCAATCCATTCCCTATGTCTTGGAAAATGGCATACTTTTTAGAAAGGATTTCAATGCAGTCCTATTAAGATGTATAGAATCAAATCAAGTTAGTAGAATGCTAAGTGAATTCCATGATGGCTCTTCAGGTGGCCATTTTTTTGCAAGGACTACTACTACAAAGATAATGAGGGCTGATTATTACTGGCCAACTTTATTCAATGATGCTCACAAATGGGTGAGAAATTTTAAAAAGTTTGCTTTCTTTTCTAGAAAGAAAAGGTTGGCTTCCCTCCCTCTTCACCCTATTCAAGTTGACCAACCATTTACACAGTGGGGTTTGTATTTTATCAACATGATAAATCCACCATCAAGAACTGGTCATAAGTGGATTTTAACAGCTAGAGATTACTTTACCAGATGGACAAAGGCAATTTCCTTGAGGGATGCCACTAATGCTTCAGTTTTGGAATTCCTTGATGGAATTGTTACAAGATTTGGTACTTCTTCCACCATCATTTTAGATAATGACAAGGATTTCACTAGTGCTCAGATCCTTGATTGGGAAATGAAGCATGGCATTTACTTGAAGACCTCATCTAATTATTATCCTCAAGGTAATGGCTTGGCTGAGTCTTCAAATAAAAATATCATCACGATTATCAAAAGGACCATTGAGGATACCCAAAGGGTTTGGCATGGCAAGTTAAGGACAACACTTTGGGTTGATAGAATTACTCTGAAAAGAGTAGTTGGTAATTGTCCTTTCATGTTGGTTTATGGAAGGGAAGCAAGGTTACCGTTATCATTGCAGTTACCTTCCCTTGAGTTGGCACATCAGCTAGAGTTGGAGGAAAGTGATGCTATGACAATAAGGTTGGTTGAACTCCTAGAACTGGAGGAGACAAGGAAAAAATCTATGCAAGTCATAGAAACACACCAAGAACATGTCAAAAGAAATTTTGAAAAAAAAGCAGTTCATAGATTGTTCCGAGAAGGAGACCTAGTGTTGAAATGGGATGCAGATAGAGCCAAAGCTAGAATACATTCCAAGTTTGATGCCATTTGGAGTGGTCCATATGTCATCACTATTTGCAAGGGTTCTAATGCATTCTATCTTCCTAGGATGAATGGTGAGGTTCTTCCAATCTCAGTCAATGGAATTCATCTCAAACCTTATTTCTAATAAGTTTTGAGTTTCATGTATATTTTTATAAATTTCTTGCTTTCCATAAAGTGCTTTTGCACACCCTGCATTCTCATTAAGCTAATGTATGTTTTAGTTTCCATGCTTTAAATAAGTTTAGTCCTACACATGTTTTGTTTTTCCCTTGGGAGGCCCAGTTTTGTTGATCCCCTTCATGACTCTATGCCCAATGGACTGGTAAGGCCTCTAGATTCCATGATTAGCAGGCAATCATCCCACATAAATCACCAAAATGTTGGCATATTTTATGCCACCCTTGGATTCACATCATCCATTTTGCATAAGAGTCCATTCTCACATTCTTGTAGGGGTGTTTGTTCAATCCTATAGGTCCTTGGCAGGATTTTGGGGTAAGGAAGTAGAATGGGCTTTAATCCCCATACTATGGTGGTCAATTAAAGAGAGCATGGCATAGCGGCAAGGAGTACCACCATGTCACAACAGTCAATAAAAAGCAACGTGAGGTAGCAATTAACTCCCTATAGCCATACCACGACAATCAAGTAAGTAATGTATGGGATAGCGAGCAACAGTGGAGATCAAACATTGGTGATTTGATGATCCAAATTCAAACTTCAACGACTAATTAATCCTATTCATGACAGATTTACAAAATTTATTGTTTGGCAACATCCTCAACTGCCAAATCAAATTTGATTAATTATTGATCAAATTTTATACATTTTTCAATGTTGTATTGATTGTAGGATGTCTCCATTACTCCTTGATGTGCTACAGATTCTTTATTCTTTATCAGGTTGTAGTGGTCAGAGAGTATTTTAGTATCTTTCATGGGAGCTCCATCCCTACATTCATGGTATTCATTATATGGGGCTCATTCAATATGTTAGAGCCCTTATGGCTTGGTAGTGGCTATATAGTTGGGAGAAATTTAGATCTTTCCTAGACCTAATCGGATTTCATCTTCTAGAACCCTAGTTAGTTTAGAGTTAGGGTTTTGATTTCAAATATTGGTTATGCTTAAACCATAAAGGTAAATATTGTATCATTATTATTATTCCTCTAGCCCCTCTGGGATTTTTCTTTTACAGACCTGCAACTCTTGCATTCTACCATTGTAAAGGTTACTTCAAGCTTTATGTCAATAAAATTCAACTATTATCACCATTACCTCTCGCATGTTTGAGTAAAATTAATTTACCTTCATATATGAGTGGGTGTTTTAGTTTTTTCTTTGACATATTATGTTGTTCTGAAGTGGGAAGGAACAAACTCTAAATTTGGTGCATCACCTTCTTTCACATTTCATGTCTCCTTCTACCCATTTCCTTTGTGATCTGTTAGAGTAGGTTAGCATTAGGACTTTCATGTGCTGGTTAGGTCAACACATTTTTACTTAGTTTGGAAAAGGAAGACAACCTTCTCTAGAGACTTGACCTCACCTTGCAAGGTCTAAAACCTTAAGGTCATTTCCATTGTGTCATTAGAACATTGAAATCTTGTTTAGTAGGGTGCAGTTTTATGTGACAATATAAGCTATCATAATGTTTTTGGCATTTGTTGTTCATAAGGATTTTAAATTTTATCAGATGGATGTAAAGTCTACATTTCTGAATGGTGAGTTGGAAGAATAATTCCACATGGAACAACCAAAAGGATTTCAATTGTCAAAAAATCTAGACATGGTTTGCAAATTAAAGAAGACTTTATATGGATTGAAGCAAGCTCCTGGAGCTTGGTATGCAAGGTTGGATGGATACTTGATTCAATAAGGTTTCAGTAAATGTATGATAGATAGCAATCTTTTTTTTTAAATTGAAAATGACAAAACCTTGATAGTGGTTGTATATGTTGATGATATTATCTTTGGAGGGAATGAAAAATGTGCAAAATATTTGCTGAAGAAATGCAAAAAGAGTTTGAGATGTCTATGTTTTGTGAGATGAATTTCTTTCTTGGGCTACAAAGTAATCAAATAGAAAAAGGGATTTTTATTTCACCGTCAAAGTATGTAAAAGAAATGTTGAAGAAGTTTGGGATGGATGGTTCCAAACTAGTATACACTCCTATGGTGATTGGATGTAAAACGAGTAAAGATGATGATTCACCTAAGGCTGATTAGAGAAAATACATATCTATGATTGGAGTACTGTTGTATTTAACTGCTACCAGACTGGATATCATGCATTCAGTTTGTCATGTGGCTAGATTTCAAGAAGACCCTAAAGAAACACATGTTGCTACTATTAAGAGGATATTTAGATATTTGAATGGCACTCCAGATTATGGATACTAATTTTACACTAAGTCCTTATACCGATGTAGATTGGGTAGGTTGTGTTGATGACAGAAAAAGTATGGTGCATTATTTCTTGGTTGTAGATTAGTGTCATGGTTAAGTAAAAAGCAAGATTTAATTTCCTTATCCATTGCAAAGGCTAAGTATATTGTTGTAGCATCCCGTTGCACACATTTTTTGTGGATGAGATAGATATTGAAGGATATCATAGTAATGTATGATGATCCCATTTCTCTTTTATATGATAATACAAGTGCAATTAACATTTCAAAGAATCTAGTGATGTACTCCAGGACAAAGCGTATATTAATAAGGTATCACTTTTTGAGAGAGAAGGTTATGGAGAATGAAGTAAAGCTTGAGTATATACCTACAAAGGATTAGATTGCTAACATATTTACTAAGGCTCTTCCTAAATATACTTTTGAGTATCTCCGGGAGAAGTTAGGGGTTATTTCCCCTCCTTTATTGAATTAGATGCATATGGAGATGCATCATTCCAGTGGGTCTACGGATCTATCTTCTTTTTGGACTGATATTTGGTGGCTACCTATTAGGGGGAGTAGATAGTGTCATGTGTTTTCATTGTGGAATTGTTTGGGTGTACTCCTAAGGGGAAGAAATTTTATATACTAGTAATATAATTAATGTCAAAGGGGAAAACAAAGTAAAATATATTTTTCCTTTGGCATTGATGTCAAAGGGGGAGAAAGTATCATGTGAAAAAGTAAGGGGGAGAAATCATTCTAGAGATTGTTGGTTCAAAGTTGTGTTGTATTTGATGGTTTTCACATCATGTGTTTCCATCAATGACAAAGAGGGAGACTGTTGCAAGTATGAAGGTGTTTTCATTGATGTCAACTAGTTAACTAGTTATCAACTAGTCGATGTTTTCATTGATCTCATGGAAGTTGGTTTTTGGTTGTATATGTTGAGGATATTGAGAAAATTGTAATAAAGAAAGTTTGTAGGTATTTTGTATGTGCTCTAGGATGTGATATGGGATGTTCTTTATATTTCCTCTATGCTTGTGAGTTCCTGACATATTATTCATGGTTGTTGCTAGTTGCTATATCAAAAATTTGGGTCTCTAGATTGTTGTGCAGTGCGAGATATCTTCACCACTTGTGTCTATGCAGTTTGGTGTGTCTACATGAGGTCCGGAAGAAATGTAGTTGCTCTATATTTCTTCGTATTTTGGTTTCAGGACTTGCAGTTCTGAGAGTAAGTTGATGAAGTCGAGTTCAAGTGAAATTTATTGTTCGAAAATATTGGATCATGTTAAGGATGTGTGTGCTTAATTGTTTATGTGTTTTACACTAATGTTGGTCGACCTTGTGCTTAACACTACTCACGAAGTTTTTGGAAGTGTGTTGAGGTGTGTTGGGAGTTATTTAGGTCCTCATTAAGTATATGTTTGAGTCACCTTCATTCTAATTCCACTGTAGTATATTTTTGCATCAACCTAATTTGAATTTGTAAATACAAATGGTGTGTGGCCGACCTTGGATGAATTGCAAGGTTGAAGATGGTATAAATATAAGTTGAGATGTTGATGAAAGGCAAGATAGATGCAAGATTGATGCGAGATAGTGTGTTATGTGAATTTGAGCAGATTAGTGTGAAATTTAATTGTTGAGTTCCTGGAGGCAATGAGTTGAAGGTGTACTCTATCATTCAAGCATGTTTGCAAGTGTGTGAGAAAATATTGGTGGAAATCTCTATTTCATTGAGATAGTTTTCTCTCTATGAAAATCCTCTTCTATCTTCCTTGTAATTTTGTTGCAGTGACCCTTCTAGGTAGTGAGCCCTCATTGGCTAGTAAGTCATGTTTTTGGACAAGTAAGTCCTGTCTTGGTAGTGAGCCTTTCTAGAAATGAGCCCTTGTATTCAGTTTCAGAATTCTTTATATTGTGAGCTAATCTTCACCATAGTTTTTCCCTCATTGGGTTTTCCACGTAAATCTAGTGTTATTATGTGTAAGGTTTTACTTCTTTCTATTTTTTGTACTACACTTAATGATTAATCACATTAGCAAAGTAAAGGATTTGTGAATGGTTATTGATCTAACTTCAGGTGAGTTTTAAAGGTTAAAATTGCTACAATTGATTCACCCCGCTCTCAGTTGTCTTTTTCAACACTTAGCTATAGGATTAATTATGGTAGAATCAACTTGATGCTATTTTAAATCGATTCACCACTATCACTAATTATTTTTCCTTACCTTGATGAATGCCTTAAAGTCATGAACTACCAAATATAACCTTGCAATTTCAATTGACACTTGATAAGGTTGATTCAAACTATTAAAAACTTGATTTGTTATAAGGGATTGCTCTAAGACATGCAAGAATGATCATATATACTAAAATTTTAAAATATTATTTCCTTAACCTTCTAGATATTTCAATATGCCAAGGTAGTGTGTATTGGCATTATTGATCAGCTTGCTAACTCAATAGGTGAACAAGTGAACTATTAAGTAAAACACAAGTCTTGGTGGACCAAATTAATGGCAATGATAAATATTAAAGATGTCATTCATAGAATGCATGTGGCTTGTATGATCATGTAGATTTTATTCTTTTATTAAGATTTATCTAATTAATATTTTTTTTGACAATCCATGTTATGAAATTAAGCACACATGAATGCCAAAATAAAATGGCATGGCAACATGTCCCATAAAATGTGAGCTAAGTTGCCTCATAATAAATAATAGAAAGGGTGGGAAATATGGATTTGAATTTGATAAATTGGGATTTGACGATCATTATACCTCTCCTTGGGATTGACTTGGATCAATCCTAAGCCACACATGTCATCCTTAGGATTAAAGGACCTTGATACACATACAAAATATGAAGACCCATTTTATTTTTCACCACTTAAAATTAAGGGAAGAATTTCACAAGTGCTTATCTTTATTTTTATTTTTATTTTTGGTGAAAGTGGCAAGCCACTATATATATTATATTTATATAAATAAATTAGTACAAAATTTGGTTCTGAAGAGCATACTAGTAGGAAAGAACCAGAAAGAAAACCTCCGGTTGTAGGTCAGAAATTACAAAATGAACTTAATATATCTAATACTACCCACAATCCCCCTAATTATAAAGCCTTTTGTTCTTTTAACATATCCCTTATACAAAATCCAATACTAAATTTTCCATATATACCTTGATCATGATGATCATTTAGAAAAACCCTTGCCAATACCCAAGCTTTATATCTATAACTATAAGAAAACTCACATGAAAATTCTATTAAAAGGAACTTGCTTTAACACCACCCCTATGAGGACAATAGACTGAATTTTCATCTTGAATCTCTTGTGGAAACACTTGCATTTTCCCTACTGCTAATCCCTAAGAATGAAGAGTAACATTTATATCTAGAGTTTGATGCAACAATCTGTTGTTTCTATGAATGAGTGGCCCAATAGAAACTTGTAGACCTTGAAAGCATTGATGAGTTTTAAGAAAGGCAATTGCTTGATACTTCCTTCTAAACTAGTTCATTTCTTCCAAATGAAACTCATGATGATATTTGTTGAGGGCTTGATTCAGGAAAGAATAGGAATCATGCATATTTGACAAAATGAGTCCATGAAATACCTCCACATACCTCTTTTTGTAATGAAGAAAGTGTCTAGGAAACAAACCCCCAACGAAACCTTCTCCTCTATTGAAATCATATTTTTGCACCCCTCTGAGTAATGCATTGTCTTCTAAATAACAACCCACCACCACTTTGTCTACTATGACCTTTAAAGTATTGTAATTTTGCACAAGGTCAAGGATATTGGAGAGGAAAACTAATAGATTGTTTGTTGGGAAAATGATCCTCTGTGAATCTGTATGCAATATTTCTTCACCAATAATTGTCTGGATGTTCTTCAAAACTAGTGAACAATTCACCTTGAACACAGATTGAAGCTGATCCTTCTTGATGCATTATGAAAAAAGTTCTTCCCACAATCTGACATCCACCGGGACTCTATAATTTCGCTCCCTAAACTCCATCAGGCGATGCCTGCAAGCAAAAAATGAAATCCTGCAACGATAACAAGCTTATCAATTCTACTTTGTTTATACAAATAAAAGTTTTGGTTTTCCTTTAGAAAAGCCTATGTTGATAAAGGAAAATGATGCCCCATTTTCCATGCAAAGGACTGCGATGAGCATATGGATTTAAATGTTGGCACGAATAAAATCTTCCTTGACAATGGATAATCTGCAAATCCCTGCCTAATCACATGCAATGTACAGTCGCCATAATAAGAAATTGCCAACTTTACTTCAAAACCATACAAAGAAATGATGTTTAAACATATTAAGTACTGGGCTGTTACGGTGTATGGAATATGAGATGCCTCAGTGTATTTCAAATTTTACATTAAGTACCGATATCTTATGCTCAAAGCTTAACAACGTGCCATCTCCACATTTTAATCATGCGAAGAAATCAACATAAGATATGAACAATCTTGAGGCTATACTTGTAGGAAACAGAGCATAGTATATTTCACAAAAGTGGAACATAAGATGTCAAGGTAGTGTTAATGCATCCTCCAAATTTGTTGCAATGGGTAATTTTCCAAGACAATGCTTAACCAACTTATACCATTCTTCCTTAATTCCAAATTTGGCTATGTACGTGAGCCATGTGATGGAAACAAAAGCCCTGCCATCTGTCTTTTCAAATCTGCACTAAGCCCTGAATCCACATGTGTATTATCACTTGTTTGATAAGTGATGCCATCTTAGTGACGTTTGACAGCATGATGTGCTACTTAGCATAAAATTTGAGCAAATATTTTGCATTGTCCCTTGAAAGAATTAGCTTAACCTATAGAAATGTAGTCCTTTTCTATTACTTCTCTTAATTATGCTAACTCAAGGATATTGGAGAAATGTTGATTGCTATTATTATTTTGTATATTAAAAATCTCTTTTTTATCACATCCTAAATTAGCGAGGCAATCTGCTAGAGCATTACCTTCCCTGTAAGTATGTGAAATATGAAAGTCTTCAAATTCATCTAGCAATTTCCAAACAATCCGTAAAACATACCTTAGGGCCCAGTTATAGCAAGTCCTTTCTTTACAAGAATTTATTATTATTAACGAATCACCTTCAATGTGTATTGCTTTGATTTGCAATTGTCTTGCAAGGAGCAATCCATGAAGAAGAGATAGTGATTCTGCCATATTATTGGTCCCAAGTGGTAAGTGAATTGATCTAGCTACCTTGAGAGTACCTCTTTCATCCTTGATGCAAAAAAATTCTCCTGAGATACTAGGATTACCTCAAGATGCCCTATCAAAATTCAGTTTTAGGAAACCTTATGAAGGAGGTGGCCATTTAATAGTACTCCTATCCAAATTTGTAGAATGTGGTTGTTTCAAGCTTCCTTTAAATGAAAGTGTTATATTCTTCCAATTCTTCAAAATATTATTATCCCAAGCTGAAAACATTGCTCCTACATTTTTATGATTTTGAACCCAAGTATTGACTACCTCTAAAATATATTTTTCAATAAAAACATGAACAAATTGCATGGAGGAAAAAGTCTTCCTAAATATACGTTTATTTCTCTCCCACCAGATGGCCCATACAACCAAGGCTAGGATAACTTGCCAAATGCACGCAAAGGAGGAGGTTTTGTAGAGTACAGGCCAAGCAGAAAAAAGATCCCAAATTGTGTTCGGAAGAGGAGTGTTATAGTTCATTTTTCCCAAGACAAACACCCAATAAGACTGAGCAAAAGAACATTGCAAAATCAAGTGATCATGGTTTTCAAAGGTTTGATCACACAACACACACTTGAATGGCTCCATGATTCCTAATTTAACTATAGGATCACTTGTTAAAGCTCTTTTCCTCATCACTAACCATGCAAAACTACCCGCCTTTGGAAGAACACTATTCCAACAAAAAGAAAATGCTCTCTGTGATTGAATATTTTCATCTTTGTTGAGAATTGCTTTATATCCCTGCTTAACTGAATATGAACCAGTTTTAGATGGTTCCCATATTATTTGATCAGGCTTCCCTAATATGAATATAGTTCTGCTTTCTAGAATATGTGATAATAAATCTTTTTACTCTTGTGATATCTGCAAAGAGGAAAAATCTTTCCATGATGCCCTCCCTGATGAAGGTTCAATCGAACTAATATAATCTATTAGTCTTGTTAAGTGCTTAACTTTACTATAATTAGGAATATATCATATTAAGGATCATGACACAAAAATAATCTTAAAGACAAGAAAATGATCTTGAGGTAAGGAATAAATGGATGAAAATTAATGCTAATGAGATGAAATATGAATAAGTAGCAAATATATAAGGACAAGTGCAAGTGCAATAAATAAGTATCAAAAGAGATTGGATTCTTAGCCAACTTAGCACAAGAATATGCCACTTGTTGATAAGTTACTATAATAAGCTATTCCCATTAAAGTGGACACAAAACTAGATGGGAAATGACATGAATATACTAATTTTACCACAACAATACTAAAGTCATTGCCCAAGGTAGGGAATAAATGGATGAAAATTAATGCTAATGAGATGAAATATGAATAGGTATCAAATATATAAGGACAAGTACAAGTGCAAGAAATAAGTATCAGAAGAGATTGGATTCTTAACCAACTTCACACAAGAATGTTACTTGTTGATAAGTTACTATAATAAGCTACTCCCATCAAAATGGACACAAAACTAGATGGAAAATGACATGAATATACTAATTTTACCACAACAATACTAAAATCATTGACCCAAAATAGCATACCATGAAAACAAAAAATATTAGAATATACACTTTTCTCCACAAGAATAAAGAACTAAAAACTAGGCAAGCAAATTGTGACTTCTTTTTTCCCCACATATCAATGTTTCTCTAGATGTAGATACACCCTAGGAATCCTTACAAGAAGAGAAGACATTGGCATTTGAGATTCCATGCGTGCACAAGTTGAATCATGATTCATGACTATTCAATATGAAGAACCCTACACTATGCCATATTCTCAACCAACGGTGCCAAATAAAAAGCTAGGAATGGGTCTATATCATAAAGAAAAAGCCCTGCACTCTAAAAGGCACAATCTTTGACCACTTTTGTAAGCTTAGATGTGCTTCCCCCACTTTTGTAGGGCATCATAACGATTCTTGTTCACCCTTTAAAGCTAGGGGTGCATCATTTAGTGGGAAATCTTTTAAAATTTAAAATGGGGACAAGTAAGCTCTTTAGAAAATGAATGATCAAAACTAGGAATATTATGTATTTGAATATTTCTATTTGTGGGAGACAAGAATAGTACAAAAAGGGACAACTTACACTAAATATAAGCAAAAGGAATATGGTGGTCAACCATTTTTAGTGGGCATTGCAACTAAGACCAAAGTGTCATATGAATCATTGCCCACGTTTTCACTTCAATTGAATCAGCCAAGTATTTCCCTTTATTTTATTCTTGACCCCTTACCAAATTTCATCATTCAAAATAGGACTTTTTTCATTGCCATTCATGGGGCTCCCCCATAAAATATATATTTATCAAGTTGGTTTGAAAATGGACTAGATTTGATCTGCAATACCAATATAAAAATTGCCTCTCCACCCCCATCATTGCCCATACTTTAGTACTTAAAGCACGCACTTGTACGGATTATTTCCACTCGCGGCTAAGTGTTTAGATGGAAGGAATAGGGAAATAGGCCTACCTTTATGGAAGATGATTCAAGATGATTCACTAGTCACCTATTTTTTTAATTTAGTATTTTTAAGTTTTTATGTGGCAAATTAATTTTTAATATTTTTAGAAAAGTTAAATTGTTGGTGTGAGTTTTCTTACACTCGATTAAGTAGTTGTGTACATTTCTAGTTTAAATTTTGTGTGTTTTTTGTTTTATTGAAAATTCACCATCAGTTATTGAAATTCACCGCCAACAATTCACAGCAAGAAAATTCATTGCCATGGCAATTCACCACCAGCAACTCACTGCCCTAGAAAATTCATCGCATTAACATTTTTAATATATATTTTCAAGACTTTGAAAATAATGCCGTGAATATTTTCAAAGTCTTGGAAATATATATTAAAATGTTAATCCGATGAGTGGTGCTAGATTATAAGTGGTGAATTATTTTCTTGCAGTGAATTATTGGCAGTGAATTTTCCAACGGCTAGCGGTGAATTGCTAATGGTGAATTTGCTTGATACCCCTTTATGCACATTTCTAGTTTAAACTTTGTATGCTTTTTGTTCTAGTGTCAGATCCATGTTTTTTAATCTTATTTCTGAGCTCATCTCCCCCAACCTTTATTACTCCTTATTTGCAATCCTTTTTCACTTTTTCTCCTCTTCTTGATGATGGATCATTGAGTGTGATTTGAAACGTCTAGCAAAAAAATACACAATTTAAACTAGAAGTTTGTACAACTAAAGTTAAATTTTTAATAAACATCTTTTAAAAAGTTAAATTGAAATGTTTGCATTAAAGTATGTGTTATTGCATTCTTATGTGTGATTGTATGATTTCTCATTTTCTATAAAACTTTTGAAAATGATTACTTTTGCCTATTTTTAAATACATATATAATAAATATTGGACCTTTAACTTTACAATAATAGGTAAAGTAAAAACATAGAAGCCATTTGCTATGCATCATGATAGTAGTTCTTAGTGAAGTTTTTATATGGTAAATTAATTTTTTATTAAAAATTAATTATATTTTTAGAGAAATTAAAAGGTTAAAGTCAAAGTTTTAATGAATATCTTTTAAAAAGTTAAATTGAAATATTTGCATTAAAATATGTATTATTGCATTTTTTTTTATACTACAGGGGTGTCTGCAACCCAACCCAATGGCCCAACAGTCCTTACCTTGGGTACCTGAGGTGAGCTAGGGCGAGGCTAGTCCCCCCACCCGCAAGAAGTCTCACCTCTTAAACCCGAGAGCAGAGTCAAACTTGAGACCAATGGGGAGCAAACCCACTACCCAAGCCAACTCTACTACCCGTTCGGGCTAAAATTGCCTATTACCACCACACCATCATGTGGTTCTATGTATTATTGCATTCTTGTGTGTGTGTGACTCTTGTGATTCCTCATTTTTCTAGATGATTTGTGAAAATGATTACTTTTGTCTATTTCTTAAATACATATATAATAAAAATATTGGACCTTAAATAAATAAAAGTCAATAAAAATAGAAACACTTTACTATACATCATAATAGTAGCTATTAGTGAAGCTTTTATATGGTAAATTATTCTTTTTATTAAAAAATAATTGTATTTTTAGACAAGTTAAAATGTTAAAGTTAAATTTTTAATAAATATCTTTGAAAAAAAATTGAAATGTTTGCATTAATTATTGCATTCTTATGTGTGATTAGATAATTCTTCATTTTTTATATGACTTTTAAAATGATTACTTTTGTCTATTTTTAAATAGATATGTAATAAATATTAGACCTTAATTTTACAAATAATGGCAATAATCAAATCTGGTTTAAGCCGCTATCAATATTCTTAATAATTCGTGATTTCTTCCATGGTAATGATTAAACAAATTCACTCATTTAATTAATTCACTTTAACTTCATTTCTATTAATTAAATAATCTTAATTATTTAATTACCCACACTTTTCTTTTTATTCTCCATCCTGACTAATTAAATACCCAATTATTTAATTAATTCACACTTTCTTGATTCCATCCCATTAATTAAATACATGCTTTTATTTGCACTATGTTACCAATTAACCTATCCTTGTCAAATTAAATAAATTATTATTTAATTTTCCTACCTTATCATATTAACTATAATTAAATAAACTTTATTTATTTAATTATTCATTTAAACCCTTCATCATTTAATAAATGTACATTGAATTAAATGAATTATTTAATTCATAAATCCTATTTTTTAACGATGTTTCATATTTAGATAAATTGTGAGTTATCTAAGTATTCTTTGATCTCAACTTGACATCTATTTTAATTCTGGCCGCTTAACTCGATTTAATGTTCGAAGTTGCTTGCATGAATAATCTATTTATCATATCATTCAATCGCCCGCTAACTCAATTGTGTATTACGTATTGCCACTAAATATTTTATTTAATTAATTAAACCTTGTGCGTGCATTCGAATAAGAGTTGCTTTAATCCATCTTTATCTTTGTCATGCAAAGATAATTCTTCTGTTTTCGAATACCAAACTCGAAGATTAAATCATTTATTTAATCTTTAATTCTATTTCTAATTTGTATCACTCATGTCGCTGCTGACAGTTATCAGAATGCATGTCTAATCTGTCGATCTCAACCGTTCGTTGATCTTTCGATCCTGGCCTGTCGTTCAAATAATCAATTTTCTATAAATTGATCTATTCTTCATCATTCCAATCTCTCTCGAAATCTTATGACTTTTTGGAGCAACTATCTTGAATCTTCGATGTTTTGCTAAATCACTATCATAGGCTATACTTGCATGAACTTTGAAAATCTGAGAGTAATTATACTACAACGAAAAAATGGAGAAGGGCAATTGAGATGATACATGGAATTACGTACATATTGGGTGAGATTGTTCAGTTTATTTATGTTTTGACTTTCTTTTGTTCTTTGTTGCTTAACTTAGATTGCATTAGAGTGTTAGATTTGTATTGCTTGTTTGCTCTGATCTGTTTCTCTGCATTTTCTAGATATTACATTTGGTGAACCCAACGTGAAGACACCATCTTCGCGTATCCGTAGACTTTTATTTTGATTTTGTAGGTTTTTGTACGGAACAACGCATCAGCTTGACGAAACATCGCAATTGACATTCGAAGACGCATCAGCTTGGCGAAACAATGCAATTGACTTTGTTGGCCGCATCTGTGAACGAAAATGACGCATCTCAAAAGGAATCACACATCTGTCATTTTTTGAGCTGCAACTGACTGGTAAAATACCGCGACGCATTTGATAGAGAAAATGACACATCCGACTGGTATATTTTTAGGTTTAGACTTTCAATTTACAATTTCCTTTCATGTTTTTATTTTCGCTAATCTTCTTTTTTCAGCGTGTGTCTTGAGGAGTTAAGGAGTTTTTGCAGGACGATTGACGAAGACAATACTGAAAACTACTAATGAATCTTTCTGCAAAACGCATGTTGAAGACCCTAGTTAAATTTTTGAAATATATTGTTTGGTAGTGTAGCAAAACTTTCATTTGGATTAAAATTAACAAGTGTCTACTATGTTTGGTGTGAAAGCACAACTGTGTAATTACCCTCATGATTTGGTACATCGAAGTATCCTCTCCCCTTACACATCCGTGCGATCCTAGGTGTAAGAGAAACAGTTACCAACTCTAGAACTTGGGCCTATTCTGGTGGGAAAAAGTACTCACCCTAGGACGACTCAGACTGGTAGCACCCTGAACCCAAGGGACTTCTAGCAGGTATATAAAAGTGGATTCTTGGGGAAAACCCAAGAATCAAGCGTATGGTTCTGACAAGATGGATCCAAAAGGGGACTCTCGCCACATGGATCATGCCCTACAAACGAAATGCCCGTAATAAACACCTTTTATTTTAGAGGCCAACCATTTTTCAGCCGTTGCTTGGTATAGTACAGGGTACATTATCATGCCCGAAGACACTCACTGTTGATCCCCTTGAGTAGAGATAGCAGTTCTTGGTAAGTCACTACCCAAGAATCTGAAGTTGGTGTGCTCAAATGACATTAATGAGTCGTGGAGGGGAGACAATTCCACCAAACTTCTAAGTTATCCGCTCTCGAGAAGGAAAGATGTTTAGCACCAATTCGGGGTATATCGGTGGGCTATACCAAGTATACAAACCCTTGGCCTATTGGCCTATTAGGATTGTACTGGTCTTATGCGCGCTTTCTTACACCTAAAACATTGTGCTTGTTAAGTGCTTGTTGAATTTTTCAACATTATTCACCACATTTACCCTAGAGTCACAACTGTTCACCAGAAAGTCGTAATTGTTCTGTCGAGTCGCATATGTTTACCCTAGAGTCGCATATGCCAGATTAGCTCATATTTGCTCTGTCGAAAACCACATATGTCTTCAAAAACTACAATTGTGTTATTTTGTGACGCATCTGACAAGGTGAGCCGCAATTGCAGTCTCAAACGATGCATTTGTCACTACCGCAAAAATTTTACCAGTGCGTAAGTTTAGGAAAACCGCATCTGTTACAATCTAGGTTGCAACTGTCATTACAAGTCACATCTGCATGAAACTTAACCACATCTTGCAGATTCAGACACTGAACTTTACCAGAAACACACAATTGATTGACAAAAAACCGCAACTATGAAACATAACCACATTTGATACAGTCTGCGACACATTTGCCAAATTATTAGAAAACCAGAATTCACTGTCACTGTCCAGTCAACATGGTCATACCGGTCTTTGATCTTTCTTACTTGTCCTTGGATAGAAACCTGAAATGATTTTCTCAAATTTTTCATCCTTTAGGTATCATTTAGTCATTACTATAGTCATTCTGATTCTGAGTTTGACTTTCATCTTTGAGTACATATTGCCTTTAGATTTTAACTTCTAGGAAAGTCAGTTTTACAAACTTTAGGATAGGTCCACCATCTACACTTTGGAAAAATCATAGTGTCAACAAAATCTGTCATTGAACCTAGTCCTATCATCTTATCCTTTGTCCTACAGCGAGTCCTCCTAGCTCATCAGTCTAGTTAGGAAACTCAACTTGTCTTTGATCCTCATCCTACATTAGTTCCTTGGCTTAACTAAATTGACACCTTGGTTAGACTTTAGGTAGTTGGTACCCTCGTCGCAGGTTTACAGAATTGATTACCTTAGAAGTTTGCTTAGACTTTGCATCTTTAGATATTGTCATCTTAGAACATTCCTTATTTTGCATTCAGAAAATCTCAAAAACATAGACTAGAGTTATACTGTCCATAGACGTAGTTTTGCATTCCTTGCATATTAAGCTTATCTTACATGGTTGAAACTAGGTCTAAGAGAAAAGAGAGAGAAAAGATTTTGAACCCAAATGAATTCATCAATCCATTCTCCACAAGACCTCATAGGACTTTATTAGACAAATTCACCACTAGAAACACTCAAGGACACATTATAGTAGAAGACATAGAGGCTGCGACATAGGACCCTGAGTTTGCCTGTTTTGTAGATGAGTACCTAGCAAACGATCGTCAACGATACTTAGCCAAATTGCTAGCTGAAGGCGCTGCCTTACCTATAGGATTTGATATTAGCACCTTACAAGCTCAACCTACACAAGGGACTAATACAATGACTGCCAGTACTACTATACCTTAGGTAAATACAACCATACCATCTGGCATACCTACATAGAGTACGACAGTCGATGGGTCTCCATTTGGTACATCTAGCATGACATCAGGATTTAATTTCACTGTAGGGGCATCATCATCCACTCCCTTCGGTCCTCTTGTTGGGAGTAAAAGATCTAAAACATTAGCTTCTACACCAAATGTCAATGTCACGAGTACCATACCACAGTCAACAGCCATACCTAGTGTTCACGTCACAGGTACCATACCTTGATCAATGGCCATACCTAATGTTCAGACCACTAGTACTATACCACAGATTACACAAACAAGGGGCATTCCCTCATTCTAGTATGGCAATCAAAATCTATCTTCCCAGATTGGCAGTTAGAATACATTCACACAGATTCTGAATCAGAATCCATTCTCCCAGATTCAAAGTCAACACCAATTTACACAAATTCTAAATCAAAATCCCTCCTCCTAGAGCAGTACTCAAAATCCGTTCACACAAATCCCAAGTCAACACCAATTTATACAGATTCTAGACCAGAACACGTTTTCCAACATTCTGAATCCAAACCCACCTCAAATACCAACATTCAATCGAAACCCATCACGAGACCTTGGATTTCAGAATACATACACAAATCCGCATAATCCACCCAGCACATCATTGACCCAGGTTGACGTCTTGCAAACAAAAATGCATGCACTACAAACACAAATGGACAACATGGCGGTGTCAACTAAGAAATCCTTTTCAACAAAGGATATATGCCCATTTCCCTTTGATAGATCATTGTACATGACCCCTTTCCCTCACAGGTATGTCATACTAAATCTCCCTAAGTACAATGGAAAATAGAATCCAATAGAACATATAAGGGAATTTTCTACCATATGCATACATGTCACTTATGACCCCACATATCTTATGAAACTATTTCCAAGTAGTCTTGTAGGAATTGCACTAGAGTGGTTTTTAGGTGTAGACTATGGTATCAAATCTTGGGGTGAACTAGCTGAGAAGTTTGTTGAGCAATTCTCCTTCAACATAGACCACGAGATAAATATAGCAACCTTGTGTCACACAACACAAGATGAAGGTGAAACATTTATCATTTTCTTCCAGAGATGGAGGACTATAGCTAGCCGGTGTCTTGTTGAGATACCTGAAAAACAAAAAGTTACTATGTTCTAGGAAAACCTTCATGCAAAACTAAGGAGTAACTTAAGGGTACATTGTTGTACATCTTTTTCGGAACTAGTGGAAAGAGGGGTTATAATAGAAAAGGATCTCATTGAAAAAGGTGAACTTAAGACATCAACATCCAATAGAAATTCGATCGTGAAAAACATCCCCAATGACAGAAACAAATTTTGGTCTCGCAACAAAAATGTCACCAATGATGGGTAGTTGATGCTAAAACTATACAAGTAGGACCAATCATCACATTATAAGGACCTAACACTTCTGCCAACATGCTTAATGCTGTCAATCAACCTCCCAACATGGTCCAAAATACTCAACGTCTGCAACAACAAAGGAGGTTTCAAAAACGTGAGTTCACTCCCTTAGGGGAACCCATAGAGTCCGTATTCAAGCAACTGTTACAACATAATCTTATACAGCTGCAAGAGCCAAGACAATACGATCCAAGACAATTTAAACCAATTTGGTGGGATGACAATGCCTTTTGTGATTATCATAGAACTAAGGGACATAACCTACAAAATTTTTGCCAACTGAAAAATATCATACAGGATCTTGTCGAAAGGAGAATAATTGAAGTTAGTGGATAGAAACCAAAGTCATCAAACACTGATCATCAAGTATTTTCTGATCTGCTATATGACCATGGGAACATAATTGTTCCCAGTTCAAGTACTAAGACCAATATGTCGGCCAACTATGCAATTATCAAGCATGATTATAATAGTGGAAAAACCATTCATCACCTTTGCGCCGCTGATGAGAATATCAATACCATTACTATCAATACAAATCCTGAGTGCACGGTCAATACTTGTCGTACTAAGATCACTATCCAAGGCCCTCCATCGCAGCAAACACCACAGCCTTCCAAGTCACAATATAACCTACTTGACCAGTTGGGGAAGACCCCAACCCAAATCTCAATCTTGGAACTGTTGCGTATTTCCCCTGAGCATCGATCTATCTTAGATAAAGCTTTACAAAACTCCACTGTCCCAAATGACATCGATGCCAATAATTTCCAGGAAATGGTGGCCTACTTGACCAATAATCATCATACCACATTTTATGAACAAGACTACACAACTGAAAAGACAAACCATAATGACCCTTTACATCTTGAAGTCCTTGTTGATGACACCAAAGTTAGATGAGTTTTGGTAGACGAAGGAGCATGGTTAAATCTGTGCACTTTAAAATTGATTAAGGCATTAGGTTTCTTAGAAGCATGCATAGACACAACCAAAAGTATTGTCATTAAAGATTATGATGATGAGGAACGAAAATCAAAGGGGGTGGTAACACTTCCTATCAGAATTGGCCCTGCAGTAATGGAGACAAAGTTCCAGGTCTTGGATCTCACCCTTCCTTATAACCTTCTACTATGTAGACCATGGATTCATGCCATGAAGGTGGTCCCTTCCACGTATCATCAATGTCTCAAATTCCCTTACAATGGCACTGAAATAACTATAGATGGTGACCCAGATCCATTCCAATATTGCACCAATCGAAAAGAGATACCCCAACGCCAAGTGCCAGTAAACCAAGAGGCTTCATCATCCAATCCATCTCCCTATGTCGATCCATCCACATTCACTCGAACATCTATTTCACCTTCAATTCCTACCACTCCTAGGGTTGAGATCCAAGACAAGGGTTGTGAAGAGTATTACATGAAGACATCTTATTGTGTTAGCCATTTGATTCCTCCTAAGTCATATGATTTACCTGCATCAGACAATAGACAATCTATGGTCACTATACACGTTCCTCCCACAACAACTTTCACTAAATGGAGAGAATTAAGCAAAGAGGCCATAAATACAGAAGATGTCACCTCCTAGTTGTATAGAGAAGATGATGAAGAACCTCTCTCACTTGCTCACATTCCTACAGATCTATATGGAAAGGGTTTCACAATCATGCAGAGCAAGGGATATAATGGACAAAGTGGTTTAGGCTTAAATCAAGATGGGAGGATTGAACCAATCTTTGTTTCTCAGTGGCCAAAAGGCATAGGGCTTGGGTTTCAACCAATTCAGATTGGTGATCCTAGTACCACATCACCCTTAATTAAGGAAGTAAGTGCTTCAGAAGATATTAAGACACCTCATGAACCATCGGACCAATATCAATGTGACTCCCCTGACTCCAATGACTATGAGTGGGATTCCCTATCCTCTACCTCTTCCATGGACCTTGACAAGGTCTTTGGAGAACTTGACTTAATGTTGAGATCCTCACCGAATCCATTGAATTCTTGTCCATCAAAGAATATGACAAAAGAGGAATGGTTTAAACACTACTATTGGGAATCACTTGATCCTACCTCTTGGCAACCTGATACATCTGTTTCAGATAACCAAACCTTGGCATTGGGCCCACCTCTCAATCTACCTAGATCTAAACCAAAGAGGAAACAAGACTTAGTACAAGACTTTTGTGACCATATGAACAACTCAGTCCTTATCTTGACCCCATTAAAATTTGATAACTCTGATGATGACATGCCCTTAGTTTATCCCCAACTCATTGATTGGGACCAACAAGACACACCCGTCTTAGATATTTTTGAGAATGACGAAGCAATTGCTAAGTTCTTGGGATTATGAGAAGGCATACCTAACGGTGATCACAAGGCTACTTTTACCATTGAATTGGACAACAAAGCATATTTTTGGGAATCTGTTCAACCCTCCAGTCGCAAAAATGAGAAAAAGAACAAACAAGATAAAAAGGACGAGTCTCTAGGTGAAAACCCAAAGGCACCTTTAGACAATGAAAAATTAAAAAGAAAGGACGCATCCGAAGGCGAAAACCTCTCTGAGGCACCTACAGATGGAGGTTTGAACATTCTCCCCATTGCACAAGAAAATTCACCCATGCTTGTTGAAGAATCAGTAGAATTCAACATAGGCACATAAGAGAATCCTCAACTGGTTTATTTTGCAGCATCATTAACAACAAAAGAGCAACCAGAATTCCACAACTTCTTTGCACAGAGACAAATAAAATTTTCCTGGTCATATGCAGACATGCCTGGGTTGGATCCTAAACTTTTTCTACATCACTTACCCTTACAACCCAGTGTCAAACCAGTAAAACAAAAATTGAGGAAAATGCATCCACAGATTGCTTTACTAGTCAGGGCAGAACTCAAAAAACTGTTAGACGTTGGTTTCATTAGATCAATTGACTATGCAGATTGGATTTCCAATCTTGAACCAGTCACTAAACCAACAGGGGGCATCTGCATCTACACTGATTTCAAAGATATCAACAAGGCTTTTCCTAAGGATGACTTCCCTTTGCCTAACATAGACATGATAGTGGACATGACAGCAGGGTATGAGATGTTGTCCCTTATGGATGGATTTTCAGGATATAATCAGATCAGAATTGCAACTGAAGACCAACCTAAGACAACTTTCACCTGTCCTTGGGGAACGTATTGCTAGAATGTTATGCCCTTTGGACTAAAAAATGCTAGAGCAACCTATCAACATGCCATGACCAACATTTTTCATGATCTAGTACACACTCTTATGGAGGATTATGTCGATGACCTTATTATTAAATCCAAGACAAGGGAAGAACATTTACAAGTTTTAGACAAGATATTTCAAAGGCTGGAGAAGCATAAAGTGAGACTCAATCCCAAGAAATGTGTGTTTGGAGTCAAGTCAGGAAAGCTTTTAGGCTATATCATTTCCAGATGAGGAATTGAAGTGGATCCGTCCAAGGTGAAAGCAATCATAGACATGCCTCCACCAACTAATCTCAGTCAACTAAGGACATTACAAGGAAGACTGCAATCCATCAGAAGGTTTATAGTGCAGCTAGCAGATAAGACACATCCTTTTCAACATCTACTTAAGAAAGGGGTACCCTTTGGATGGACAGCTAGGTGCGGAGAGGCTTTTCAACTGATTATAGAATATTTACTCACACCACCAGTCTTAATGCCACCTATTGAAGGATGACCATTGATTATTTATATTACAGCAACCCAGTCATCACTCAGAGCATTGCTTGCACAGAAATACGATGAAGGTCATGAAAGGGCAGTCTATTATATCAGTTGGAATTTGGTAGGTTATGAGCTCAACTATAGTACCATTGAACATGCCTGTCTTGCAATAGTATTTGCTACCAAAAAACTAAGGCACTATATTTTAAAACATCAAGCAATGTTGATTGCTAAAATAGATCCTTTGAAATATCTTCTCAACAAGGCAGCATTAACAGGGCGATTGGCCAAATGGGTTATGATACTTAGTGAGTATGATATCCAGTATGTGGAGAGAAAGGATATTAAAGGACAAGTCATTGCTGATCAGTTAGCTGACACACCAATACAAGCAGATCACCCATTAGTTGCCTACTTTCTTGAGGAGTTTATATTCACCATCGACACAAACACAACATGGAAATTGTACTTTGATGGCTCACATACAAATCATGGCTTAGGGGCTAGTATACTGTTTATCACACCATAGGTGATTCCATCCCTAAGTCATTCAGGATTACATTCCCATGTACTAACAACATAGTAGAGTATGAAGCTCTAGTGACAGGGTTATGCATGGCATCCAAGTGGAAAATTAAGAACCTATAGGTATATGGTGATTCTCAACTAGTAATCAGACAGGTAAATGATGATTATGAGACTAAGGATGAGAAGCTTGCTCCATACAAATGCATGGCTGATAGCTTTAAAGAGTACTTTGACAAAGTCGAATTTCATCAGATACCTCATGTTTTAAACAGGGCAGCAAATGCTATGGCTATAATTGCATCACTTCTAGACATTCCTAACATGCCTAAGTTTGAGTTTTTGGTAGAATAGCTTTTGGTCCTAGCCTACGATATCCCAGATTCTGAAATGGTGTGTGACATTGTTGGTCCTGATTCCCCATGGTACAAAGAAATCTATGACTACCTTCATGCCGAAATCATACCTATTGGCATGTCAAACAACCAACGTAGGACATTCCTTCATAAGTCAACCAAATACACCATCGTCGGAGACACCCTATATAGACGCGCCTTAGATAATACCCTATTGAGATGTCTTGATTCCACTGAAGCACAAGCAACCTTGCGTGGGGTGCATGAGGGTATATGTGGTTCCCATTCTAGCGATCCTACCTTAGCCAAAAAGATTATGAGATTGGGTTATTATTGGCCTATTATGGAAAAGGATTCATATGTCTTTGTAAAGAAATGTCATCAATTCCAAGTTCATGGAGACTTGATACATGCACCAGCACAGGAGCTCCATCCTATAACGTCACCATGGCCCTTCACCCAATGGGGACTCGACCTCATAGGTAAGATCCATCCCACATCATCTAATGGCCACAAATTCATCATTACTACCACTAAGTACTTTACGAAGTGGATTGAGGCTATTCCAATGACATACATTACCGACACACAAATCTCTAAGTTTATCCTGAACTATATCATCTGTCGGTATGGTGTCCCTCAGTCCATAATCACCGATAATGGCCACCCATTTAGGAATCAAGAATTTTGCCATCTTTGTGATGAATTTCATATTCAACATCATTTTTCCACTCCATACTACCCACAAGGTAATGGCCAAGAAGAGGCATCTAACAAAACCATCATTAGAATCCTCAAGAAGACTGTCAATGATGCTAGCCGTGATTGGAATTTACAACTTAATCCCGCCTTATGGGCTTATCGCACAAGCATCTGTACTACCACTGGTGTCACTCCCTATTCACTAGTATTTGGTTCTGAAGCCATTCTTCCTATTGAGGTCGAGATTCCTTCCCTGAGGGTATCCTTGAAAGGGCACATTGATGATGAAGAGTACTGAGTATCGAGACTCCATGAGCTAGAATTCTTGGATGAGCGAAGACAAAAGGCACTAGACCATCTCCAAGCATATCATAATCGCCTTCGTCGTAGCTATAACATGAAGGTCTTGAACAAAAACTTTGACATTGGTGACCTGGTTTTAATGGAGAACCCGAAGAATCAAGCAAAAAGAGGAGAGATGGTGTCTAAGGTGAGTCAATTCTTTCCTGTGACCATGCAATTCAAACATTTGGGAAGTTGCAAAACCTAAAGCAAAAGGAGAGGATGTTATGGCTTACATAGAGGAGTTTCATAAGTTGAGCCTTAGAGTAGGTCATGTTGAAGATGAAGTTGAAAAGATAGCAAGGTATATGAATGGACTAAGGTTTAATTTTAGGATGAATTGAGTCTTGCCACCCCTAGAATGGTGGAAGAGTGCTTTCAGTTGGTTGTTAGGGCAGAAGAGAAATTAAAAAGAAGGCAAGAAAAATAAAGTAGATGTAGAGGAGATAACTTCATGGGTAGAAGATCCTTTGGTGGAAGAGGAAAATCACAAAAAGCTCAAGGAGATTCAAATGGAAATCAAGATCAAAACTCAGAGTCAAGAGGTGGATTCAGAGGTAGAAGACCTAATGATAGGGGCAGATTTGGAGGACAAGGTAGAGGTTCCACACCTTTTTAGGGAGATGTTATCAATGTAACCAGTTTGGCCATCAAGCATGGAAGTTCCCGGAGAAACAACCTTCTACATCTCATGGTGGTAAAAGAAGAACACAGTTGGTACAAGAGGAAGATTGTGAGAGTGTTAACTCTGTGGTGAAGGAGCCTCCACAAAGAAAGTCATTGTTCAAAACAACTTACAAATCACAAGGCAAGGTATGTAAGGTTGTTGTAGATTCTATTTCAACTGATAATTTAGTTTCTTTGGAGATGGTTGAAAAATTAAAGATAAAAAGGATTCCACACCCCATACCTTGTAAGGTTTCTTGGTTGAATAAGGGTCAACAAGTCTTGGTAAATGAGCAAACATGGGTTGAGTTTAACATTGGGGGGTACAAAGACAATATCTTATGTGACATCATCCTACTGGATGCTTGTCACTTGCTGCTAGGAAGACCCTAGCAGTATGATAGAAAAGTAAAGCATGATGGGTAGTAAAACACATATGTGATTGAAAAAGATGGTGTGTCCTTTACCCTCACTCCTTTGCAAGATGACAATGTAGATACACAAGTTGGGTCAAGTGTCATGTTGGTTGGGGAGAAAGAATTCTTGAAAACCATGAAAGAGGAAGGTGGTTAGGGGTATGCAATCATAATCAGACCCAAATCTGTTTTGACAACAACAACCATGGAAAATGTGCCCAAGGAAGTACAAACTTTGTTGAATAAGTATCAAGACATAGTTGTTGATGAGCTCCCTAGTTCTTTGCCACCTATAAGGGATGTGAGCCACCACATAAACTTTATACCAAGTACAAACTTACCCAATAAGGCTACATACAAGATGACTCCTCAACAAAACAAAGAGATAAGGAAACAAATACAAGAATTGTTAGATAAGGGTCTCATAAGGGAAAGTTTAAGTCCATGTGTTGTCCCTACTGTGTTGGCACCTAAAAAATGTGGGGATTGGAGAATGTGTATCGATTCAAGGGAAATCAACAAAATCACTATAAGGTATAGGTTCCCAATACCTAGAATGGAGGATTTGATGGATTGTTTAGGAGGAGCTTGTTACTTTTCAAAAATTGAACTCAAAAGTGGCTATCATCAAATTAGGGTAAGAGAAGGGGATGAGTGGAAAACTGCCTTTAAAACCAATGAGGGGTTGTATGAATGGATGGTAATTACATTTGGATTGTCAAATGCTCCAAGCACTTTTATGAGGTTAATGAATGAAGGTTTGAAGCCTTTCATAGGAAAATTTGTTGTTGTGTACTTGGATGAAATTCTTGTGTATAGTAAGACCAAGGAAGAGCACTTGCAGCATTTGGACATGGTGTTGAAGAGGTTGAATGAAGAAGTTGATGATTAACTTGAAAAAGTGTGAATTTATGAAGGAGGAATTGATCTATCTTGGTTTTGTGATTTCAAAAGGCACTTTGAAGATAGACCCCAGCAAGGTAGAAGCCATTTTGAATTGGCCTACTCCAAAATTAGTTAGTGAGGTAAGAAGCTTCCACAATCTGGCTAGTTTCTATAGAAAATTTGTAAGGAATTTCAGTCATATTTTTTCACCCATCATTGATACCATAAAAGGAGATAAGAAGAAAAGGTTTATGTGGTTTGATGAGACAGAAAGAAGCTTTCAAATTATAAAACAAAAGATAGCTCAACAACCCATCTTAGCATTGCCTAACTTCAATAAGGTGTTCACAATAGAATGTGATGCAAGTGGGCATGCAATTGGCGTAGTCTTGAGTCAAGAGGGCAGACCTATAGCATTTTTTAGTGAGAAACTTAATGAGGCCAAGAAAAATTACTCTTCTTATGATTTGGAATTGTATGCAATGGTTCAAGCATTGAAAAAGTGGAGACACCATCTCCTTCCAAAGGAATTTATTGTTTTTACTAACAATCATGCTTTGAGTTTCTTGAACAACTGAGACAAATTGATCCATAGACATGTGAAGTGGGTGGAGTACCTACAAAGCTATACCTTCACTATAAAGCACAAAAAGGGGTAGTCCAACAAGGTAGCAGATGCCTTGAGTAGAGGGTCAATGTTGGTGCAAGAAATTCAACTTCAAAGTGTGGGAATAGATGCCTTGAAAGGTATGTATGAAGGAGATGAGGACTTTAAAGACTTATATGTTGTTTGTGATCAGTTTAAGGGTTCTTTTCATGATGAATATTTTTTTGTTACAAGATGGATTGTTGTTCAAGGGTGCTTAGTTTGTATTCCAAAGTGCTCCATGAGAACTAACTTGATAAAAGAGAAGCATTGTGGTAGGTTAGGAGGTCATTTTTGGGGTGGATAAAATATTGGAACAAGTAAGGAGATTTTACTATTGGCCAAAGATGCAAGTGGATGTCAGAAAATTTGTGGAAAGTTCTGTAATTTTCCAAAGAGCCAAGAGTTTTAGTTCAAATGCAGGTCTTTACCAGCCCTTACCAGTACCTAATAGACCATGGGAGTCTCTTAGTATGGATTTTGTGTTAGGTTTTCCAAAAACTCAGAGGGGTTATGACAGTGTGTTTGTTGTGGTGGATCAGTTCATTAAGATGGCACATTTCATAGCATGTAGAAGCACCATTGATGCCTCACACATTGCAGGCTTTTTTTTCAAGGAGGTGGTCAAAATTCATGGGCTACCATTGACTATCGTGTCAGATAGGGATTCAAAGTTTGTAGGTCACTTTTGGAGGACCCTTTGGAGGAAGCTTGGAACAAACTTGACCTTTAGTACTGCCAATCACCCACAAATAGATAGGAAGACTGAAGTAGTCAATAGGTCACTTGGAAATATGCTTAGGTGCCTCACAAAGGAACATGGACAACAATGGGACTTGGTTCTTCCACAAGATGAGTATGCCTATAATGACTCTATCAATAGAAGCATTGGGAGAAGCCCATTTGAGGTGGTGTATGGATTGAAACCTAGAGGTGTGTTTGAGCTTAGAGATTTGAGTGGTATGGGTAAAAGAAGTGTTGAGGGTGAAGAATTTACAATTGCAATGAAGGACATACATTGGCAAGTGAAGGAGAATATTTAAAAGAGTGTGGAGAGGTATAAGCAACATGCAGATTTGAAGAGAAGAAATGTTTGATTCAAAGTAGGAGACTTGGTCCTAGCACATGTGAGGAAAGAAAGGCTACCCAAGGGAAAATACACAAAGCTAGAGATGAAAAAGATTGGGCCATGCAAGGTGGTCCACAAATTTGGTAAAAATGCCTATGAGATAGAACTCCCTCCTGGAGTTGCTATCTCTCCAATCTTTAATGTTTCTGACCTGTATCCTTTTCAAGGATTTGTGTTTGCAGGTGAAGAAGAGGGTGCATCTGAAGTTCAAGATGAAGATTGGGTCAAGGACCTACCACCAAGTCAACCTTTGAAGTTTGAAATAATTTTGGACACAAAGGAGGTGAAGAGAACAAGGCACAAAGTGTATAATGAATATCTTGTGAAATAGAAAGGTCTCTCTACTGAAGATGCAACATGTATGATAGAGGAGGAAATTAAAAGGCATGAAACAATTTTTCAATAGATTATCTCAGGTGGAGCCTAAGATTCTTTTCTCCCCGGGTGTATGGTGCAGGGGCACCTAGTCAACTTTTGTAAATATGGTCACATGTCATATTTTTAGGTGTTTAGAGTCTTGTATGGTGTAATAAGGTCTATTTATACCATTTTTAATGTAATAAGTCATGTGGTGCTAGTTCTAGTTAGAGTTGTCAAGTTTTGTCAAGTTGTGTAAAATGTTGCAAAAGTTGCTTTGCAACTTTGCAAATTCTATCATGTAAGGAATATGAATGGTCATACATTCAAAAAGTGGTTATGAACCATTGTGTTTTGGTTGTACAAGTTTAAATAGGCCTCACAAAATTTGATTCAATCTTCTGGAGACAATTTTTGTGTACAAGCAATAAGATAACTTCATTTTTCTGTGTTTTCCTTGTAATTTGCTACTACAGTGTTCTGTACAGTTTCGTATTGAGAGATTATGATCTAAAGTGCATTGAATCTTGTGAAGGAATGAACTAGCTTTGTTTTGGCATTGTTTTGAGTTCATTTCATAAATTTTGGAGGTTTTTAGAGCTAAAATACTGAGAATGGTTTGAAAACCCTAGGTTAAGAGGGTTTGGTAGAAATAATGGCATATTAGACCATTCCACTGATGAAATTATCTACAAATCAGTGGAATGGCTTTAGTTAGGTTGTTTTCAGTTTGGTAGTGATTGTGGATGCAGGGGATGGAGTTAGGGATTTGATTGTGCAAGCCCTAGCCTAATATCTCAATGTATTAGGCTAGAATAGATAGGTAGAGGTAGGGTTTTGACATTTGGTGAATTGGTAGATGTTTCAACCATGCGATATGTTTAGGGATTTGGAGTGAATTTTGATGATTTGGGAAAATTAAATCACATACTTGCTTTGTAAAAGAGGCCTAATTAGGCTTAAGGGCAACGTAGCAGTCCATTTTTTAAGGAGATGTTGTGAAACAAGTATATGCACAATTTGGATATGTTTAAAAAGGGCATGAAGGGTATCTCAAATGGTGCTTGGTTCTTGGGTTTGAGGCCTTCTCTAAAAGATATTCTCAAATTGCATAGTTTGATGTGCTACAAGGGAATATAAGGAAATTGTGGGTTAGACACCAAGTTGGGGTTTTCAAGGTTGAAAGATTGTTCAAAACTAATTGAATTGTGATTGATAAGAGACCTCCACCCCTGCTCTACATGAAATTGATAATTTATTGCCTACAGTCTCTAACAAGTTGTATCAGAGCGAGTTGTGTTTAGTTATCCTCTGTAGGAAGGTCTCACGGTTGAGTGGGAGTTATGGTAGACGAGGGTAAGTTGAAGGTAGACAAGTTCAATGGGCATAACTATTAGTTATGGAAGATGAAGATGGAGGACTATCTCTATTAGAAGGATTTATGGCTGCTATTAGAATGGAAAGCTAAGCATCAACAATGTCTAATGAGGATTGGCATATTCTAGATAGAAAGGCACTTGGAAATATTAGAACTTATGCCTGGCACAATCTGTGGAATTTAATTTTTCAATAACAAATCCAACAACATATTTGATGCAGACCTTGGCGAAGTTATATGAAAAGCCTTTTGCTTCAAATAAGGTATTTCTTATGAAGCATTTATTTAATATGAAAATTGTAGAAGGTGGATCAACTGTTGATCATTTAAATGAGTTTAACATAGTTACCTATTAATTAACTTATGTAAAAGTAAACTTTGATGAATAAGTTATGGCTCTTTTGATTTTGTGTTATTTTCCTAAAAGCTAGAAGAGTTTGGTAGTGGCAGTTAGTAATTTTATTTTTGGTTCGAATACACTGAAATTTGATGATGTTGTTGGTGTTATTTTGAGCGAGGAAATTTGTAGGAAAAACTCAAGTGGTACATCCACATCAAGTAGTGTTTTGAATGCAGAAAGTGGGGGTAGAACAAAGGAGAGAGGAAAGAATTCTGGAGGTCATGAGAAGTAATGAGGAAAATATAAGGACAAGAGGTCCCAATCCAAAGGAAAGAAGGATTGCTAGTATAGTGGGAAGCTGAGTCATTTAAAGAAATATTGTTGGTCTCAAAATAATAAAGGAGACAAAAATGAAAGCCATAATGAGGAAAATATGGTAAGTAATAAATTCGATGATGATGTTTTGATTTTACCCCTTGACAATGCTAATGATTCTTGGGTGTTAAATTTAGGGGCTTCATTTCATGCTACGCCCCATAGAAGTTATTTTCTTTATTATTTCCAAGGGGGTTTATTTGGAAGATAATGAACCCTACCAGATTATTGGAAAGGGAAGAATCAAGATTAAGTTGTAGAATGGGAATCATTGGCTTACAGAAGGCCAAGGCGTGAAAGTAGGCACCTTATATCTTTGTCGCGGTCATACTATTTCCTTCCTTTACTTGTAGAAAAATTCAATGTTCAAACAGTCATTGCGAGTTATTGAGTAGAAATTAAACTGGGTTGTGAGTTCAAAAACAACACTATGGCATAATAGACTTGGGCATGAATGAAAAAGGTATAAAAGTACTTCATTCAAAGAATGTTTTACCAGGTCTAAAATGTGTTAATATGGAGTTATGTGAAAGTTATGTGTATGGAAAACAAAAGAGAGTTAGTTTTCTCAAGGATGGGAAGCAAAAGAAAGATGAGAAATTGGGCCTTGTGCATATGGATGTATGGGGAACAACTCAGGTATCTTCTCTAGGTAGTTATAGCATTCTGTATGTAAATAGTATTGGAAACATAGTTTCCATTGCACCAAAAGATCGACCTATTAATGTCTAATACAACTAATAGAGTTAACAGATCCATGGGAGGTAGTTAAGCCATGTCATGAATCTCGAGGGGAGCACTGACCATCTACCAAAAATCTCCCCCTCAGTGTTACCTAAGGAGATTCGAACCCGACACCTTTGGATCTGATACCAATTGTTGGAAACACAGTTGTCGCTGCACCAAAAGATCGACATGTTAATGCCAGATACAACTACCAGATTTAATGGATCCACGAGAGGTAGTTAAGCCATGTCACGAATCCCGAGGGGAGCACTAACCATCTACCAATAGTAAAAATTTAAAATTTTACCCTAAACGAGTAAATAAACAAGTATCATGCCATTATGAATAAAAAAAATTCTTTTCTTTATTGATAATTTCCAATCAAGATACAAAAATTAATACATCATGAACTCCTTTTCATTTTATAGTTATATCAATATAATTAAACATATAATTACAAACATAGCTCAAAGAGATTTAGAACAAATAGCTGTAAGACGGTCTAGGATCCTTCATTTCAAATATTGGTTCTTTTGTCACTGTTATGGAGGAGAAGCATCACTCAAGCACTTTTCCATGAAACACAGACTCATAATGCGACCCCCCACACGTATATCATTTGATAGATGGCCCTTCTCTTCGACGAAGAGATTGGTAGAGTAACCGATAATGAAAACCAACTAAGCATAGTGTTGTTTCCTACATAACTAGAACTTGTTATACTACAATACCTATCTAGCATGTAATATTGGATCATGGTGAGTTGACAATGTTAGTCTCAGTAGTCACACAAACTAGAGTGGAGTCTCAAACATTCACACTACTTTGGCCAAAGTGTTACATTCATTAGTCTTATTGAGCATCATCTATCACATACACTACTTAGGGTCGATTTGACTTAAGGCTATCTTAAGCTATGCATAGGTATTTCCTTCAATGGATAGTCCATCATCCCAGATAACCTACAACCTTATTAATCTACTTGGGTTATACCTACTTGACTAGTAAGTACACAAGTTAGGTATTTCCTTCCATGGATAATCATTCACTCCAAAGATACCTATTTACTTGGATAACCCTACTTATTCTTAAGTATATAAAACTCTCTCTCATACTAGATGACCTCTCCTAGGACTAAATATAAGCTATACTAGTTCAATCAATAACTTAGCTAAATAAACATCTATGATTTTCATGTTGAATCATACCTAGTAATAATACCTATGATAAACACCCATCTACTATGGAGTACATAAAAATACACTATGAAAACAACATAATAATTTCACTTTCCTTTTCAAAGTAATCTAAACTTTCTAATGCATATACTAGAAAAATGTCTCAACCATACATGCAAAACATACCGTTCAAAATAATAACAAAGAAGAAGAGATCCTCATGCCTGTTATCACTTTATCCAAACTAACGATAGCAATGAAGCCCTATCCAACAACAAATGGTTTGATAATCAACTTCTCAAATATAATCTCTTCTCTCTAAATAATCTCACTCCTATCTCTCTCACAATACTATGCAAAGTATGGCTAGAAATATTCAAAAATATGGAATGCAAAAGATGTGTTCTCTCTTGAAAGAATGTGTCCCTTTCAATGAATTGGTTCATCTATTTATAGAGAAACCAAGTAGCCACAAATCCTACAGTTTAGGCATTTAAAATGACAACAAGTTTCATGCAAAGCAACTCAGCAATAAGGTGGCGATCAACTAAGCTTGGACTCAACAAAAACTCCTACAGATCAACTAGTTTCCATGACAACATTTTAAAGACTTGATTAAAATGCACATGGAGAATTCAAATTGTTTCGATGAGCAGTTATCTACAGCAAAATAAACTCAAAGGTGGCACCAACTTCTAGTCTATCTTCTTTACATTTGGCACCATCAAACTCGGTCAATTCCCAGTTTATGACAATAGATTTAAATCATTCCAATGGTGGATGAATTGACTTGCAAATTAATACAATAGACTAAGTTAGGCATGGTTTCATTTATCAGGTTGACTAAGTCAAGCTTGGTTTCATTTATCATGTCAAATAATTCAAGCTCTCTACAACTAGCATTGCCAAATGCAAAGCCAAGCTATACATCGTGTGATATTCTCAATGATAATTGATTCCTACTAGTAGTCGATAGCTATTAAATCGACTTTTAAAGACATGGTCAACATCGACCCATAAACCATAGTCTATATCGACTATTAAGCAACCTTATGTATCAACTTTAATAAATGAGAGATAGTCTATCTCATTCGACATTTATATAATATGTTTAATATATATATATATATATAATTATATAAATATATATGTAATATATAATATATACATTTATATAATACATTTAATATATATATATTATTATATATAAATATATATGTAATATATATATATTATATATATATGTAATATATATATTATATATATATATATATATATATATATATATATTTATTTATCGTAAGTCTATAATGTATGAATACATTCTATATATATATATATATTCATATAAGAGTAAAGGCATGCACATATGTACACCTATGTGTAGGTATATCTATATTGATGCATCTGTATGAGCATGTCTATTCACCAACGTATGCTTTCATCGATATACATATACATATGGATACATGTATATACTATACTCATATATGTGTGTGTGTGTGTTCACATTCATTTCACATATAGTCATTCATGTTTACTATCATATTGATAAGTGTGTATGTATGGTATGTCTATACATATGCAAATATGTATCGTTAGATCCTATTGACATGCATAGGCATACATATAAACATACTTCCACATGCATCTTGGCACTTGTCCATATGGTTGTAATAGCACAAGAAAGATCTCAAAAGCTCAAATAGATAAACATCACTCAAAGCATGCAAAATAAATCAAGACTCTCAAATGCAGACATAACCACTAAGGATGACTTACCTATTACCCTCAAAATGACTCAACTCAATCTTTCTAATGTGGTGTGTGTATATGCTCAAATAGTTACTTTTACCAGTTACCCAACCAAGATCTTCTCTCAAGTGATACTTCCCTTCCACCTGGAGGAATGGAACATATACCTACATCCACTAACACATGCACATGGCAATCAATTATTCATAACAATATGCAGTATACATAAACATCTCCAAAGTTAGAATAATGATAATTCAATAACCTTTCATACACATACATGTAGTATTTCACCATGAATAACATCAACAGAGGTAACATTCAAATGAGATAACATTCATATTGATAACAAGGAACAAGCATAATTTATTCATCTTCATAATTCTCATTACATCCTTATTTACCCTATGTAGTAATAGTAAATAGTAACTCTACATTTGGGGTGTAACATACTCCCCCCTTATGAATCATCATCCTCGATGACCTAGAAGGTATTATTCAAACTTATCAACTAACATTACATTATTCAACATTCTCAAAAGCATCAAGAATATCAAGAATTTTTTTCTGAATTTTTGTATAGTCCTCCCAAGTAGTTGTGTCTTTTGTGTACTAGTCCCACTGGACTTTTCACTCAAAGACCTCTCTATTATACAAGCGTAGCTTACATGTTCCTAGCACCTTGACAGGCTCGAGAGTCACTATTTTGGGGTCATGTGCTTGTAAAGCAGTCCAATCAATTACATGATTATTCCCTGGTATATACTTTTTAAGGTAGGACACATGGAAGAAATTATTCATTTTCGCAAGAGCTGGTGGCAACGCAATCCAATAGGCTACTAGATTCACTTCTTCTAGAATCTCAAAAGGTCCAACATAATGCAGGGCTAACTTAGAAGACTTTCCAAATTTAATGGACCTCTTGTGAGGTTTTACTCTCAAATTTACTATGTCACCTATGAAAAAATTACAGGGCACTCTCTTAGCATCAACTTAGCTTTTCTATCGATTGTTATCTTTAGCTAACCTTTACTTAACCAATTTAACTTATTCATCCATTTCAGCTAACATTTCAGGTCCAAGACTTACTCGATCCTCAAGTTTATCCCAACTTATAGGAGTTCTACACTTTCGGCCATACAAAGCTTTGAAAGGAGCTATTTTAATCGCAAAATGATAAGAGTTATTGTAAGAAAAATCAACTAAGGGTAAATAGTCCTCCCATTTGTACTTTTGATCCATGTATCCTAAGTAGATCTTCCAATACTTGGTTTACCCTTCTATTTTCCCATCCGTTTTTGGATGATACACTGAGCTTATATTCAACTGAGTCCCTAGTGCAGAAAACAAGGTTTTGGACAAGGTTTTCCAAAACCTAGAAGTGACTTGTGCATCCCTATCTGATATTATCTTTTTAGGAATTCCATGGAATCTAAATAGTTCCAACATAGATTTTCTTGCTATGATAGGTGCTCCATCAGTTAAATTCCCTGGTATAAAATGTGCTACTTTTGTAAGCTTATCTACCACCACCAGTATGGCATTATGCTTATTCCTTGCACACAAAGTCCATACTTATGACTTGCCACTTCTTTTTTGGTATATCATGTGGATATAACAAGCCAGCAGGATGATGATGCTTAGCTTTCACCCTTTGACACTCAAGACACCTAGCCATAAAATTAGTGGTGTCTCCCTTCATTCCCTTCCATAAGTATAATTTTTTTACATCAACCATCATTTTTGTCACTCCTGGATGTCCAGAGTATGGTGCTTCATGTATTTCCTTCCATACCAAATTTCTTAATTCCTTTATGTCAGGTACATACATTCTACCCTTATATCTAAGTATTCCATTAGGTTCAAATTGAAACCCTTCATACCTAGAATCAAATGGATTATTTGTGAGTGCTTGCTTCACTTGGAAGTAATACTCATCCTCCTTGCACTTTTGGAGTACTTGCCCGTTGAAATTGGTTTGAATTGTTACAATGGAAGCAATGTGTCATCTTCGACTTAATGCGTCAACTTGATTTTATTTTCCCTTAATATAACTGATATTAAAATCATAGTCAACTATTAATTCTAACCATCTTCTTTGTCTATCATTCAAGTTAGGTTAAGTAAAAGGGTACTTTAACCCATTATGGTCAGTTTTCAACTCAAAGGGTTTTCCCAACAAATAGTGCCTCCACATTTGCAATGCATGAACTATAGCTTCCAACTCTAAATCATACGGAGCATAATTCATCTAATATGGTTTCAGCTTCCTAGATTCATAAGCAATTACTTGCCCATCTTGCATTAGTACACCTCCTAATCCTTCCCCACATGCATCTATGATAACCGTAAAGCTACCTTCAAGATCTCGTACTTTTAAGATTGGTGTGGTGGTTAGTTTCTCTTTGAGTAGGTCAAATATTCTTGACAGTTCTTATTCCATTTGAATCTCTTCCTTTTCTTTTGCAAAGTTATCAAAAAATCTATCTTAGAAAAGTTTGTGACAAACTTCCTATAATATCCTACCAAACCCATGAAAATTCTTACTTCTGATACATTTTTAGGTATAGGCCACTCAATTACTACCTTGATCTTTGTTGGATCTATGGAAATTCCATCTACTGAAATCACATTGTTGAAATAATGGATGTTGAATCATCCAATGAAGTTGTGCATACTTCAAAGGATTTTTTCCAAAAAGAAATTCACCTACACAAAAAGTGTTGCAACTAAGGGTATGCAAATGGAGATTATCTGATTGATAACTAGAATATGATTACAAATGTACATATACCCTGATTATATAAGCATCAGAGAGATACAAGATGCATTAAGATGTTGCCAAGTGTCTTAATCACACTACATGTGACAACATGAAAACCCTAACAACCTACCGAGGGAATGATAAACTGATTGAGATAAGTTCTAGAAAAGACAACTCATCTTCTAGAAGGAATCTTATCTCCTACAAACATGGAAAGGGTAATTACCCCATTATTTATGATTTTCTAATGATGCAACCTAGGAATTAAATAAATAAATAAAAGACCTAAGTTAAACTTATGCTAGTGTAATAAATAATTAATTACACTGACACCCCCCATAAGTGCAACTTAGGGAGGAAATGAAAAATGCAATGATGATGATGATGGATGATGGGTCCCGACTACATAATGGCAATATTAGGTACCCATTTAGAAATTAAAATGTAACTAATCTCCCACAAACGGAGAAAAGGGGAAAACCTAGTGGGAGGAAAACCCCTCTCCAAAAAGGAGATGAAATGCAAAAAAAATGAGAAAGGATGGGAAGGATGGAGGACTCCATGATACCCCCCAAGGATAATCTATCACATGGATACAATACAATCAGTAACCCCCCTATAGGGAGGAAAAGGAGAGACTATATAGCCCCCCAGAACATGAGATCACTTGAAAAAATGGTAAGTGCTTGTAGACAAAACATGATCCAATGTCGAAAAACATCTTGTCTCCCTTTTGGAAGAAACAAAACCAAGTGCAAGTGCAGGGATGCTTCCCATTCCAGATAGGAATTTAAGGAAGGTAGGATGAATATGGATGTTGATGTCTCTGAAGACTACTCGTGTCTCCTTGCCTGATGAAGATGAATATGCCACAATCAACTTAGGTACATACCTAATCAATGAAGAAAGTGAAAAATTAGGACAATGTGGAAACTGATGTTGAACAAGATCCAACTACTGCAATACAATAGTCCTTCCATTGAAGGAATAGATGAAGACTAGATTTCCCCCCCAGAATGAAGTGTCCTCGAAACCACTAAAAGAATTCTGAAGCAACAAAGATGTCCAAACCACATGTCTCCCGCTAGGAAGAAGCAAGTCCAATGGTAGATGTTGAAGAAACTCCAACTCCTGAATGGAATGGGAGGGAAGAAGTCTAATGTATGAAATTTTTTAAGAGAAAATAAGTGTCTCCAAGAATTTCCTCCAAACCTGCAGAAGTAGCCAAGTCAGTAATCCTTGAAACAAAGCCATCTTGTGATATCAAGTTTGGAAAAATGAATGTGTCCTGATTGATGATGGAGATGATGGAAGCCTCAATCAATGAATCTACACAAGGAATCATTGAATTTGAAGGGATACCAACTATCTTTGATGGAGAAGAAGGAACATCTGAAGAAACCTTGTCAACCTCTTCAGAAGATTCAAGGAAATCCAAACAAATAACCTCCTGCATAGCAATAGCATCATGGGGTATCTGATTTGAGGAATGACATTCTGAATGATGATCATTGGAGAATGGTGGAGTGTCACGATCTCCATATAGCTCCCAAATATTGGTCCAAAGGATGCGAGGACAATTGCAATGATCAACAGCACTCAAAAAATCACAATCAACTTACATTGAAATGATCTCTAAGATAGTATATCTGCTACAACTCCAAGAAAATTCATGAATACCTTCACTCAGATGGGGAACTATACCATATAGATGTGGCAATAAATCAAGTGATTGGAGATGGTGTATGATCTCATCTCTCCATTGTTTATAGTTTCCCTTGTGCAACATAACCAAAGAAGGAGTATATGCAAACCCCATAATGTACTATCAAATTTCTCCCAAAATACAAAGACAATGACCTTCAACAACAAATAGAAACTTCCAAATGTGATATGCAACTGAAGAGATGCCACCCAAATCAAAAATTATTTTCCCAATCTTTAGGATATCCAAGTGATTGAACAAATGCACCAAATTGAAAAAATCTAATGCAAGAGTACCTAGAGCTGAAACTAATCAAAGTTACTGAACTGATGAAAAATGCTCTAAAATATCTTCCTGATGCCACTGGAATCACTGAATTTCGATAAACAGTTGAAGAGATATGAGTCTTTAAGTCCAGAATGGAGGGTTGACTTTAGTTGACTGGAAATTTTGATGGCAGCAAAATTCTACAAAATGGATGTCACCACTAGAAAGTAGACCAAATCCTCTTTCAGATGATATCTTGTTTGTCGATTTTTGATGTCGTGGGTGAAAGTTATGAAAAAATGAAAAAAAGGCCTATATTAGGAAATTGGCAGGCTAATCAAGAGAAAAAAATAAGCCCCTCCGGGATTAGGTCTCGGTCTTTGATGTGACTTCCTCAGCGGTGAGGAAAACAAAAAATGGCTCCCCTCTACAGGAGTGGCGGTGAGGTGGAGCAACTGAGGCGAGTGAATAGCTTGAATAGCCACTAGATCAAAGCGAACTCGTGGAGGTGTAGAAGTAAATGCGGTGTTGAAGGAGAGGAGACATTTGTGGGAGGAAAAAAATGATAGGCAAGAAGTTTGTTGAAAAGCAAACAATTGATGGAGGTCCCATAGTGCAGTGTAATTGTAAAGTAGGAGTGTGGGCCGACAAATCAAGCGATAAGACCCTAAAAAGAATTGAATCGAGCCGAAAAATACTATTACGCATATAGATTTTGAATGGCTAACCAAAAAAAATTTAAATATTTTAATATTACTTAAAGCAATTAAAAATCAAAAATAATTCCAATCACAGACACAAAAAAAGAGCCCGTTATGTATAATCTACAAAATGAAATAATCTTGTTGAATAATTTTAAAGCCGATGATTAAAATATTTGATCTGCGATGATTTAAAAAAAATCAAACCCCCAATGTATATGTCAATGTTGACCGGTATTTTAATGTGATTGCTTCTAAAAAATTACGCAAACTATAGAAATTGTCGAATATGTTTTTTTGTCAAACAATATAGAGAACTGATTTTTTTCTGAAATAGAAAATGGCCTATTGCTAAAAAAAAATTCCATAGAGGACAACTACAAGGGGTGATTTTTTTTACTGCAAATTGTACGAATCGTACGATTGATTTTGCAAACCCTAAAATACCTCTTATGGCTCTCGGGTTGATGAATGGACAGTAAATCCTAGGGTTTCAAGGCCTTCTAACGAGCTCAGATTTGACTCAGTCTGCTTCAGAAATCAGCTTGGTCCCTGGGTGGAGCCAAGTAGCCTGTAATGGAAACCTTCAAGCCTGTAAAGAATCTCACTAGCCCAAATTTCTTGATCCTAGGATGAACTCTCAATGGAATGGATTTGATACCATGTTGAAATAATGGATGTTGAATCATCCAATGAAGTTGTGCACACTTCAAAGGATCTTTTCCAAGAAGAAATTCACCCACACATAAAGTGTTGCAACTAAGGGCATGCAAATGGAAATTATTTGATTGATATCTAGAATATGATTACAAATGTGCATATGCCCTTATTATATAGGCATGAGAGAGATAGAAGATGCATTAATATGTTTCCAAGTGGCTTAATCACACTACATGTGACAACACAAAAACCCTAACAACCTACCTAGGGAATGATAAACTGATTGAGATAAGTTCTACAAAAGACAACTCATCTTCTAGAAGGAATCTTATCTCTTACAAACATGGAAAGGGTAATTACCCCATTATTTCTGATTTTCTGATGATGCAACCTAGGACTTAATTAAATAAATAAATAACCCAAGTTAAACTTATGCTAGTGTAATAAATAATTAATTACAATAACACACATGACCTAAATAATGTACCCTCTTTTGGAAGAATGTACACTTGGAAAGTTTACCATACAACCTATGCTCTCTCAAATGTTGTAGGACCATTTCTAAATGCTTGCAATGTTCTTCCTCATTTCTAGAATAGATCAAAATATCATCTAGAAAAACTAGTACAAATTTGTCAAGATAATCCCTAAACACACTATTCATTAGGTTCATGAATGTTGTAGGTGCATTTGTTAAATTGAAGGGTAAAACAATGAACTCATAGTGCCCATATCTGGTTCTAAATGTAGTTTTAAAGATATTTTCATCTTTAACCCTCAATTGGTGATATCCAAATCTCATATCTATTTTAGAGAATACAAAAACACCCCTCATTTGATCAAATAGATCATCTATGTGTAGCAACAGATACTTGTTCTTAACTGTAGCTTTGTTAAGCATACGATAATCAATGCACAAACGCAATGTACCATCCTTCTTCTTAACAAAGATAACTACCACTCCCCAAGGTGAAACACTTGGTCTTATGAGTCCACTGACAACAGATTTGTCCAATTGTCTAAGTTCCATAAGTTCGGTGGTTGTCCGTTTGTAGAAATGATTCCGGCCACAACAATATATATAAAGGAATTGAATATTCTTTTCAGAGAGAGCAGCACTGGCTCTTACAGAGCACAACCAATTTCCCTTAGTATGGATGCCCATACCTCTGCTTTTCCAGTTTCATCTATTTTACCATCTTCTAGTTCCTATAAACTTTAGAACTCTAAATCATATATATCCTTCTCTAGTTCTTCAATCTTTACAATGAAGATTTTACACCCTTTCTTCTTAGCTCTTATAAGTTGCATTGCCATAATTTGTCGAACCCTAACCTCTCTAGGTATCCCTTGGAATTTAACTTGATTTCCATAATCATCTAGGAATTCTACAGTCTTTGCATGGTATTCTACTATAGCCCTATGTTTCCACAACAAATTCATTCCGAGGATAACATCATATGATCCTAGAGGTGTAACATAAAGGTTAAATTTTGTAGTAAAACTAGGTAGTTCTATCCTAGCCTCGAATAGGCATTGATCCACCTTTTCTCTTGTCTAGTTTGCATACTCTACATTCCAAGACATTGCCATGTGTCCTACCTTTTTAGATAATTGTTTAGCTATTCTAGGTGAAATAAAATTCTCAGTTGCACCCATATCAATAAGAATAGAAATAGGAAAGCCAAATAAAATACCTGGCATTTCTACTAGAGTTACTTGGTACTCTACCTGATGATCATCCACTGTTGCATGTATCTTATGCTGAAAAATTGCTTGTTGAGTGGGTAATGGATTACCATATGGTCATGATCCAAAAAAATTATTGGGACACTCACTTGCAGAATGATCCCCTCTACATAAATATATTTTAGGCAGTCCTCTTTTCCCTATGGTTTCTCCAAATTTATTGGTATTATCACTAGCCGTATTGGTATTACCCATGCTAGAATCGTTCTTTTTCTGCTCTCTCCTAATCTCCTTTCCATTATTGCGGAATCGTTTCTCCTTTTTCCTTCAAAAATTTTACATTGATTCCTCCTTCTTTGGAACTATCTTACTAGGAACTTCAACACCCTTCTTTTGCTCCTTTCTTTCTTGACAAGTGGAATTAGCCTTAAGCTTTTGCTCCTGCTTAATTTCCTTCTCATATACAAGATCTATTGTTGTTGGACCATACATATCCACTTCTCCTCCAATTTGACCATTGAATCCCATTATAAATTTCCTAATATGGAAGCGCGCTCATCCTTATGATATATGGGGACATAGTGCAAAAGTTGGGTAAACTTCTCCCAATATTCGTTGATTTTCATGTTACCTTGCTTCAAACCTTGGAAATACGAGAGTTTTTGGTCATAATAAAGTTGTGGTAGCCATCTTTTGAAGAAAATCTTCACAAATTCTCCCCATGTCAACTTCCATGAGTTGATGCTAAGTTCCAACTTTTTGTTTATCCACCAGTTAGAGGCTTCCCCTGCTAACTGATACACACCCCATGCAGCTTTAGTAACCTCAACATAGTTTCATATTTCAAAATACTTTTTCATTTGTACAAGCCACACCTTAGCCTCATCACCTCCAGCACTTCCATCAAACTTAGGTGGAATATCTTCTTCATGTCTCTAGAAAGTTTGGAAGCCACAAGCTTCTTATTCCTTTCCACAGACAGCGTAGGTGATTTTTCCTTCTCATGATTATGGTTTCCATTATGCTCATGGGAAGAATTTTCCCCCTCATGATCATTAACGGGTACTTCCTTTTCTACCCTATCCTTAACTCTTTGTTGTTCAAGGTTACTTAACCTTGCCAAGATTTGGTCAAGCCTAGCCTCTACTCTAGTGGTTCCTTGTCCAACCTCCTGACTTCCACCGGGATTAGTTCGTGTCTTCACCATGCTTATGTGATTGGTCTCTACCTGAATGTTTTATCCATGTTAGCCTAAATTATGTTATCAATTATCTTATGGAAAGCATAAAATTAAACATTCAAAAGAATTCCACATAAGATTAAGCACACTCTCCTTTTGACAAACACATAATTTTATTCATTTCTTGAGGATTTCAATATCCTTTCAATTACATGGAGTGACTATTCATATAGTCAAGTGGAGAATATCCTTCCAATTCACTCTCTAACACATAATTTAAAGGAGTATAACCTCAAATTGAGAAAATTGTTGTTCCCTATCTTTTTGTTCGTCTCTCATTTATTCATATCTATCCCAAAAAGGATAATAACCCTCGGATTTATCATCCAATACATAGTTACGAGAAGCAATGTCAATATGGTGTTCATCAACAATATATTCTACACTTTTCACAGGAATTTGTTCATGAGACCATCTCTCATCTGGTGGTGTCCTCGGTACATATCCCTCAGACACTTTACTTGAAGAAATTGTTATTACTTCTGACAATGGTAGAACTCTGGGATCCCTAAAGATGAATGTTGGGCTAACACTTTCTTCTGAAGGCATATCCCTGGAAAGAGGTAATGACTTGGACTTTTCTGGTCAGATGGTTGGTAGGTAATTGTACATAGCCTCCATCTTCATCTTCCTCTTCACATCACTGATCTGAGAAAGTGTGTGACTAAAAGTTTCAGTGTCACTCAACTAAATAGCATTATCATAGTTGGTTCCCTCTATGGTTCTAACGATGGCTTCTTTTTCCTTCTTGGCCTTAGGTAACGCCATTTCTGACTATTGACTTTGAGCCGTTAATCTGAGATGCACCATCCTGACACAAGAATATTCCACAACATTAGATAATGTTGGACAGAAAATGATGAGCTCAAAGGGTTCTAGAGCTAAACTCGGTAGCTTTGATACCACATATAATGTATTAACACTTCTATGAAAAATTTCAAATTTTAACCTAAACAGGTAACATTCCATTATGAATAAAAAAAATTTTTCTTTATTGATAATTTCCAATCAAAATAGAAAATTAATAATCATGAACTCCTTTCATTTCCTTGGTGAATAATATAACTAAACATACAATTATAAACATAGAGCTCAAAGAGCTTTAGAACAAATGGTTGTAAGACGGTCCAAGATCCTTCCTTTCAAATCTTGGTTCTTTTGTCGCTATTGTGGAGGAGAAGCATCACTCTAAGCTTTCCCACCAAACTCATAATGGGGCCCACATCTATCATTTGATAGATGGCCATTCCCTTTGAAAAATAGATTGGTAGAGTAACCGATAACGACAACCAACTAAGCATAGTGTTGTTTCCTACATAACTAGAACTTGTTATACTACAATCTTTGTCTAGCATGTAATACTGGATCATGGTGAATTGATAGTGTTAGTCTCGGTAGTCACACAAACTAGAATGGGTCTCGGACATTCACACTACTTTGGCCAAAGTGTTACATTCAATATCTTATTGAAGGCCATCTATCACATACACTACTAGGATGATTCGACTTAAGGCTATCTTAAGCTATGCATAGGTATTTCCTTCAATGGATAGTCCATCATCCCAAATAACCTACAACCTTATTAATCTACTTGGGTTATACCTACTTGATTAGTAAGTACACAAGTTAGGTATTTCCTTCTATGCATAATCCTTCACTCCAAAGATAACCTATTTACTTGGATAACCCTACTTATTCTTAAGTATATAAAACTCTCTCCCATACTAGATTACCTCTCCTAGGAGTAAATATAAGCTATAGTAGTTCAATTAATAACTTAGTTAAATACACATATCTACTTTTCAAGTTGAATCATACCTATTAATAATGCCTATTATAAACACCCATCTCCTACTATGGAGTACATAAAAACACACTACGAAAACAACATAATAATTTCACTTTCCTTTTCAAAGTAATCTAAACTTTCTAATGCATATACTAGAAAAATGTCTCAACCATGCATGCAAAACACACCGTTCAAAATAAAATAACAAAGAAGAAGAGATCCTCATAAATATTATCGCTTTATCCAAACTAATGACAACAATGCATCCCTCTCCAACAAAAAATGGTTTGATAATCAGCTTCTCAAGAATATCTCACTTTCACTCACTTGTTGGTAGCTTACTTCTCTCAAATATAATCTCTTCTCTCTAAATAATCTCACTCCTATCTCTCTCACAATACTATGCAAAGTATGGCTGGAAATATTTAGAAATATGGAATGCAAAAGATGTGTTCTCTCTTGAAAGAATGTGTCCCTTTCAATGAATTGGTTCAGCTATTTATAGAGCAACCAAGCAGCCACAAAGCCTATAGTTTAGGCATGTAAACTGACAACAAGTTTCATGCAAAGCAACTCAACAATAAGATGGTGATCAACTAAGCTTGGACTCAACAAAACCTCCTATAGATCAACTAGTTTCCATGACAACAATTCAAAGACTTAATCAAAATACACATGGAGAATTTGAATTGTTTTAATGAGCAATTATCTACAACAAAACAAACTCAAAGGTGGTGCCAACCTCTACTCTATCTTCTTTACATTTGGAACCATCAAACTTAATCAATTCTGAGTTTGTGACAACAGATTTAAATTGTTTCAATGGTGGATGAATCAACTTGAAAATTAATAGGATAGACTAAGTCAAGCATGTTTTCATTTATCATGTTGACTAAGTCAAGATTGGTTTCATTTATCACATCGAATAAGTCAAGCTCTCTACAACTAGCATTACCAAATGCAAAGCCACGCTATAGATTGTGTGATATTCTCAATGATAATCGATTCCTACTAGTAGTTGATAGCTATTAAATCAGCTTTCAAAGACTAATGTAGTAAGAGGGATTGACACACACAAAACCCTCTCCTCAAAAAAAATTCTCAAATAAAGTAGAGGAATTGTAAATTAACACAAAAATTTACTTGCACGAGAAATTATTGATTTTCTTCATTAAAATAATCTATATACAAAAGTTTCTAGTCATATATGGACTGATATGCAACAAATTATTCTCCTACAAGCATCGCATATGTAACTATAAATTAATCTCAAACAAACTATGCTCAAACATATGAGCTTTTACAAACAAAACCATCTCCCAGCTCTTCTAAACCACCTACAACATTTGCAAATTCAAACTAGTTGTTTTGGAATCCTCATAGGCTATTGTTTATTAGACCCAACCTGCAATAAACATGTCCCAAAATTTTCTCCAAAGAAAAGCTATGCCCTCTCACCTGTCTCTCAAAAATTGCCTTCAAAATTCTCTTCAACAATTCTTCCATGAAAGTGGCTTCCAAATTCTTCTCACCCCCTTTCATGAAATTAATTTTTCATACTTTATTTGGGTCTCTCCAATATAGCATGACCCTTTGTTTTTTATTCACATTAAATCCCTCAAAAAGTAATTAAAACTCATTTAAAATTCATTCCCAGGAGCCCTCTAAAGATAGGAAAAAAATAGTTTTAAATTCTTCTCTTTTTGACTCCCGAAAAAGTAAAACACAAAAAGCAGGTTTGGGCTCCCACTTTCATAGTCCCTATTATTTAGGAATAATGATTTTGAGTGTTTTTAAAGGTCCATAAATCAATCCCAACACCTCATAATGATTTTCAAATGTTTTGCAATAAAATATTTTAAAATTGTTTTTTTTGCTTTTTCACCCCACTAGTCAACTTCAATGTGCAAAGGAGATTAATTTGGAAAATTTAATTATTCAAATTCATTTGCCACATTTTATTATGAATTTCAAACCAAAAATTGACTCTCACCAAATTCAAAAATGCACAACAAAAATTAAATCTTCTTGATAAACACAGGATTGCCAATTTCCATGGTTGCTCCTGCATCAGACACCTATGGTAAAAAAGAAATATTTCATGAGTTGCACTTAGAAATATTTATAGAACCCGTGTTTGTCCTGGATCCACCTCACTACCTTGTCCACTGGGATCTTCCCATTCACCAAATTCTGCAACCTCACAATAGTATATCCTTTCATCTTTACTCCTCTACCCTTCATGTATTTCAAAACTTTAAATCTAACCTCCCACCAATATATTCCATCAGAATTAACAATCAAACATATACCTCCACCTTCAACAAAACAAATGTAACATATTACCTCTATTGTTTTTGTACCTTTTTCCTCCTCCTTCACCTAGTTTGCAATGTGGTTTGTCACTCCTATTATTCCTCTAGAAAGACATATTGTTGTTGCAATTATCTTCAACACCTAATTCAATGTTAGTACAACAATCCATAGATTCATGCTCCATATTTTGTAACAAATGGTCAAGCTCCATTATCAAGGAATCTTCATCTTCAATACTTTCAATGAGACAATCATAAGAAAACTTTATTTTCACCTCAGTTTGTTCGCTACTCTCATCTACTTCCAAAGTATTCATTGTTGCAACCTTTGACTCTACTTTTACATTCTCAATATCATCAAAACATGTACTAAAATTTGAAATTACCTCTTTACCTTTGGCTGCAACCTTCACTCCACTTTTCATCAACACTTTCCATTCCTTTTCTACCACTAAAATTTTTTCATCTACACAAGATCCACTCTCATCTTCATCATAAAAATGAAACATATTATGCATTACCTCTTTCTCTTCAACCTTTTCTTCACCACTTGTCTACTGCCATATCGTCTTCACCTCCACTCTTAACTGCACTTTCATTTTCCATTACTTTCAAGTCCTCCAAAGGACACTCATCATCCTTAATCATTGTTGCACTTTCCTCTTCTTTTCCCTCTTTATCCTTTTTGAACAAGGATTTCCATATTTCTCTCTTCATCCTTTTTCCCTGCACACAAAGTTTCACTTGCAAACATATCAATACCAAAAGAACAATAAGATTCAACCCTTCCCATTTTATTTTCCTTTCTATCCTTATTATCTGCTACAACTTTTTTGCCACTTCCTCTTGCCTATCCTGTAAAGAATTCAAAACATATTCTTCCCCACCCTTTATGATGCTATATGTATTCTTCTTATCATCATGTAGAGCTCTTCAATCATACAACCATGGTCTACCCAACAAAACATGGCATATATCCATAGGTACTATATCACATACAATCACATCCTTATATCTACAAATTTGAAAATCAACCACACATTGCTCACTTACCCATATTTGGCAATCCCCTTGCAACCAAGAAATGTAGTATGGATTATGATGCTTGATTCTTTTCAATTTTAGCTTTTCTACCATCTCTTTAGATACAATATTATTGGTGCTGCTATTGTCCACAATGACTTTGCAACATTTCCCACTCATTTTACACCTTGTTCAAAATAAATTAATCCTCTAGATATGCTCTTGATTCTTTGTTTGTGGATCTAGAAATTTTTTTCTTCATCACAAAACATTCTCCTAGCTTCCAAGACATTTTTTCAAACACTTTTCCACTCTCTTTACAACTGCTTCACTCTCTACCCGCAGGTCCTGGTGCAAACTGCCTCACATTGGTGCTTTTTCCTACACACTCAAGAACAAACAACTCTAATACCACTGATGTAGTAAGAGGGATTGACACACACAAAACCCTCTCCAAACTCTCACAACAAATTCTCAAATAAAATAGAGGAATTGTAAATTAACACAAAATTTTACTTGCACATGAAACCATTGATTTTCTTCATTAAAATAATTTGTATACAAAAATTTTCAGTCATATATGGACTGATATGCAGCAAATTATTCTCCTATAGGCATCACATATGTAACTATAAATTAATCTCAAACAAACTATGCTCAAACATATGAGCTTTTACAAATAGAACCATCTCCTAGCTCTTCTAAACCACCTGCAACATTTGCAATTTCAAACTAGTTGTTTTGGCATCCTCATGGGTTGTTGTTTATCAGAACTAACCTACAATAAAAATTTCCTAAACTTTTTTTCCAAAGAAAAGCTACCCCCTCTTACCTGTCTCTCAAAAATTGCCTTCAAAATTCTCTTCAACAATTCTTCAATGAAAGTGGCTTCCAGATTCCTCTCACCCCCTGTCATGAAATTAATTTTTCATACTTTATTTGGGCCTCTCCAATATAGCATGACCCTTTTCTATTGCTGCACATTAAATCCCTCAAAAAACAATTAAAACTCATTTAAAATCCATTCCCAACAGCCCTCTAAAGATAGGAAAAAAAAATAGTTTTAAATTCTTCTCTTTTTGACTCCCGAAAAATCAAAACACAAAAAGCAAGCCTAGTCTCCCACTTCCAAAGTCCCTATTATTTAGGAATAATGATTTTGATTTTTCTTAAAGCTCCATAAATCAATCCCAACACCTCATAATGATTTTCAAATGTTTTGCAATAAAATATTTTAAAACTGTTTTTTCTGCTTTTTCACCCCACTAGTCAACTTCAATGTGAAAAGGAGATTAATTTGGAAATTTTAATTATTAAAATTCATTTTCCACATTTTATTGTGAATTTCAAACCAAAAATTGACTCTCACCAAAATTCAAAAATGCACAACAAAAATTAAATCATCCTGATAAACACAGGATTGCCAATTTCCATGGATGCTCCTACATCAAAGACATGGTCAACATCGACCCATAATCCATAGTCTATATCAACTATTAAGAAGCCTTACGTATTGGCTTTAATAAATGAGAGATAGTTGATCTCATTTGACACATATATAATATGTTTAATATACATATTATTATATATAAATATATATGTAATACATATTATATACATATATATATACTTAGATACTTAACACCTATATGCACACATTTAGTATAATGTGTTTATTATATACTGTGTATGTATGTATGTATGTATAAATGTATATATATATGTATATATATATATATATATATATATGTATATGTATACATATATATATATATATAATGTATGTTAATAATAATACATAAATGTATATATAATAATATTGTATAAATGTATATATATGTATGTATAAATGTATATACCTCTATGTACATGTATGTGTAGGTATATCTATATCGATGCATTTGTATGAGCTTGTCCATTCGCCAATGTATGCTTGTATCGATATACATATACATATGGATACATGTGTGTGTGTGTATCTATATGTGTGTGTGTGTGTTCACATTCATTTCACATATAGCCATTCATGTTTACTATCATATTAATAAGTGTGTACCTACGGTATATCTATACATATGCAAATGTGTATCGTTAGATCCTATTGACACACATGGGCATACATATAAACATACTTCCACATACATCCCACTTGTCCATATGATTGTAATAGCACAAGAAAGATCTCAAAAGCTCAAATAGTTAAACATCACTCAAAGCATGCAGAAGAAATCAAGACTCTCAAATGCAAACATAATGGCTAAGGATGACTTACCTATTACCCTCAAACTGGCTCAACTCAATCTTTCTAATGTGGTGTGTGTATATGCTCAGATAGTTAATTTTACCGGTTACCTGACCGAGATCTTTTCCCGAGTGATACTTCCCCTCCGCCTCAAGGAATGGAACATATACTTGCATCCACTAATGCATGCACAGGGTAGTCAATTATTCATAACAATATGCAGTATACATAAACATCTCCAAGGTTAGAATAATGATAATTCAATAACCTTTCATACACATATATGCAGTGTTTCACCATGAATAACATCAACAGAGGTAATATTCAAATGAGACAATCATCAAATGCGATAACATTCATATTGATAACAAGGAACAAGCATAATTTATTCATCTTCAAAATTATCATTACATCCTTATTTACCCTATGTAGTAATAGTAAATAGTAACTCTACATTTGGGGTGTAATAGTGGCTCTCAGTATTATGTCACTTTTATTGATGATGCAACTAGGAAGGTATGGATTTATTTCCTTAGGCATAAATCTGATGTTTTTGAAACTTTTTAAAAAATGGAGAAGTTTGGTTGAGAGTGAGATGGGTAAAAAGTTGAAATGTCTTAGATCTGATAATGGTGGTGAGTATTGCAGCAAAGAGTTTGAAGATTATTGTTCCTCTAATGGAATTCGTAGGCAAAAAATGGTTCCAAGGACTCCACAGGAAAATGGGGTGGTTGAGCGCATGAATAGAACAATAATGGAGCATGCATAAACTATGAGATTTCATGCTAGGCTACCTTTAAACATGTGGGAAAAGGCTATAAATACTAATGTTTATTTAATTAATAGAGGTCCTTCTAATCCTTTGGGTTGTTTTATTCCAGAGGAAGCATGGATAGGTAAGAAGGTGAGTTATTTTTTTTCAAAACCTTTGGTTGTGAAGCATTTGCACTTGTAGATTCTGAAAATAGAGCCAAGATTGATGCAAAATCAAAGAAATGTATATTTTTTGGATATGACATTGATGAATTTGGTTATAGGCTTTGGGATTTTGAAAATTAAAAAATTATGAGAAGTAGGATGTCATATTCAATGAGAAAATGTTGTACAAAGATCAATTGCAGTAGCATGAGAAGAAAGAAAATGATTGTGTAATGTTGGATGATACTTCGAACAGTGATGTTCCAATTGTTCCTCATGCTCCGCAACAACAACAACAAATACCACTAACTCTAGTGAATGTTAGACAATCATCAAGGATAAGTAGACCTCCAAAAACAATTTCTCCCTCTTTGTATTCTATTTTATTAACTAATGTTGGTGAACTGGAATTTTATGTTGAAGCTATGCAAGTGGATGCCAAGGTTTAGTGAGAGCATGGAATGGAATAAGAAATGGACTTCTTGCTGAAAAATTAGACTTGAGAATTATGCAAGTTGCCTACAGGTAAAAAGGCTTTACCAAAAAAATGGATTTATAGGATGAAAGAGGAAGATGGAGGTAAGAAAATATTTAAAGCCAGGTTAGTTGTAAAGGAATTTGCACAAAAAAAGGCATTTATTTTGATGAAATTTTTTCTCTGGTTGTTAAAATGACTTCTATTCATACTATTTTAAGTATTGTGATTGCTGAAGATTTGTATTTGGAATAGCTAGATGTTAAAACAACCTTTCTCCATGGTGATTTGGAAGAGGAAATATATATGGTACAACCACAAGGACTTGACGTCAAAGGTAAGGAAAAATTGGTGTGCATATTGAAGAAAATTTTATATGGCTTGAAGCAAGCACCTTGACAATGGTATATTAAATTTGATAGTTTTATGACTAAGCATGGCTATAGTTGGTGTAATTCAAACCATTGTGTTTATTTTAAGAGGTTAGATGGTGATACCTACAATATTTTATGTTTATATGTTGATGATATGCTTGTAGTGGGGTCTAACATGGATCACATTAAGGATTTAAAAGAACAGTTAGGAAATTCATTTGCTATGAAGGATTTGGGGGTAGCAAAACAAATTCTTCGTATGAAGATTACTAGAGATAGGAAAAATAGAAAATTGTTTTTATCTTAGGCTGATTATGTTGAAAAGGTGTTGCAGAGATTTCCCATGGTGAATGCAAAAGCTATCAACACACCTTTGCCTGGTCATTTTGTCATATCCCAAATTTTTATTGTATTTAAATTATAATATGTTAAATTGAACAATTGAGAAAATTCAATATGTTGAATGATAAATTTGATATTTTGAAAATGTTTGAAAGAAGTTGACTGTCTTTTGACTATGTGATCTTTTGAACTATCTTATGCTTTATCATGATTGAACGTTACTGATGAACTATGCAAGCGCAAGTGTGTGTAAATGCAAGAAACAGGTTGAAGGACAAGAACACGGTTGAGGTAGGATTTTTTAGCTAGATTGAATGGTAAGCTTGATGGAATCTAGGTGCACACACCACTAAACAACATGATATTCACATTTAAAATTTCATTTAGAAGATTATATTGATCTGATTAATAAATAATCCAATGATTGAAAAAAAATAGGCTTTTGGAATGTTATACATGTGATTTCTTATTCAATTTGTCTATCTTGATCACATGTGTTCAAAATTTAAAAGAAAATGATAGCATGGTTAAACATATATGCATGTATTTAAAAAGGGCATACCTAAAGGACAAGAAAACAACTTCAATTAGAAGCTATCATTTGAGTAAAATGAAACTTCATTCTTTATTTAAAAGTGATTAATATATATATATATACATATATAAACATATATATTCCTTATAAAAATAATATGGGATCAAATTTATCAAATATCATTGTCGAATTCAAATAACATATGTAAAGAAAATAAAACTTTTAATAATATCATAAAGATGATATTATGGTAGAGTGGTCTACATTCGAATTGAAGGCTAAGATTTTTGAATGCAGAAGTGGGTGGCTAATTAATGGTAATAATGAAGTGAAACAACCCCCTTAATGGAGTGAACAGGTAAGGGAGGACATGTTACCATTTTGGGTAGTACGAAATTCTTGCAAGAAAATTGAGGAGAAGACTGACTGAGGCAATGAGGATTGAGGAAAAAAGAAGGCAAGAGAATTGACCCAGTTGGGAAGGAGGAAAAAGCCCATAAATTAGAGGTAAATCGATGACTTTTGTGTATGCTTGATTTCCTAGTATATTTTATTCGCAAACTTGCATTTGCATTCATATTGTTGATTTCATTTGAAATGGTATTAACCCATTAGATGCCCATTTATATGCAAGTGTATCGTGCTTCAATGCTAGGAGGTTATTGTATGAAATCATTCATATTTTTTGTCTTGTTGCAAGGTCCTTATCGGGCATCCCTTGCATGCACAAGATTCATGCATGCTCTCCCTATCAGCATGTTAGTCGATCATGTTTATACACTATATGTTATATGTAATCGCCCCTTTATTTGTTTTATCTCTTGCATGCATGTTTCATTAGCCATTTTCATGGCTATTCAATTGAAACCAATAGCCAGAGTATTCTTTGATTTGTAACAATTTTAAAATCATTTACCATCTCCCTCCAAGGGAAGTGGCAGCTTCTCCACTGTTATCCTCCATAATTTTGTTGTTCTCTATGTTGACAAGACCAAACAAGTATACCACACCATATGGGTGTGTGGGTCTTAGTAATTGTTCATAGTGTTGGCATATGGCTTATATGTTTGTCATTTATGTCAAAGGGGGAGAGAAAGTAGTGAAAAGCCGCGCCCATCAATATTCCTAGGGGTTATTGTTTTGAAATTTTGAACTTTGGCAGCGTAATCATATTGGTTCCGACACTTAGTCATTTTTCACTAAGTGTTGCCATAAATTCCAAAGGGGGAGATTGTTGGCATATGGATTCTAGTGTTGTCATTTATGGCAACCTAAGTCATTATTCCGGTCCGCAGATCCGAATTTTTTCATACCAGCAGGTAATGTAATGAACAAAGTTTTATCGGAAGAGAGAATGAAGAATAGGGTATTTGGTTAGTATGTCGATCTGTATGCTTCACCATATTATCATTTTGAGTTGTAGATCTCAGGGAAGGTTGTTAGA
>VDFB02026320.1:167058534-167128946 GCA_007258455.2 Sequoia sempervirens | reverse complement strand
ATGTCATGGTGCCAAGGATCATTGGGGACTAATGATTTCACATACAAACTCAAATTATGGTACCTCAAAAGCTAGTACGAGAAGATTCTCTACAAGGAATTCATATTTAGGGACGTTCTGTGGGATATCTAGTAATGATCCGATTGTAGCCATTGCGTCAACTGCTATGTTGTTTACCCTAGGTATCTGCTCAAATGTGATGTTGATGAAGAATTCCTTGAGTTCCTCCACCAGCTTTTTGTATGAGGTAAGTTTATCATCCTTAGTTTGATATTCATCATTAACTTGATTGATAATTAGTTATGAATCCCCATAGACCTTGAGTGCCATGATTTTCCATTGTACTACAATCTGGAGTCCTATGACAAGAGCCTTGTACTCTGCAATGTTATTGGTGCAAGGGAAAGAAAACTTGTATATTTTGGGATACAATCCCCTTGTGGTGTGATGAATAGGACTCCTACTCCTGACCCATGCTATGTGTCTGATCTATCGAAATATACCTTCCATTGGTCTACAATGTTTAGGTTGAAAATGGACTCATTTGGAAACTCTGATACCAATGGGTTTTCAGCATATATAAGTGCTTCGGCTAGTTGATCTGTAATTAGATTTCCCTTTATGTCTTTTCATTCCACATATTCAATGTCATATTTTTTCAAGATCATGACCCACTTAGTCATTCATCCTATGAGCATTGCTTTAGAAAGTAGATACTTTAGGGGGTCTATCTTAGCAATGAGCTTTATCTGATGAGCTAACATGTAGTGCTTGAATTTTTGTGAGGCAAAAACTACTACAAGGTAAGCTTTCTCAATGAATGTGTAGTTTAGCTCGTGTCCCACCAAGGTTCTACTGATATAGTAAATGGATCTTTCTTTCCCTATTTCATCATGTTGAGCTAAGAGAGCCCTAAGTATTGCCGCTATAGTTGATATGTAAAGGATCAATGGTTTGTTTTGGATTGGTGGTGTCAGCAAGTATTCCTTGATTTGATTGAATGCTTGATCGCATTTCTCATCCCATTTGTAGGCCACTCCCTTGTGAAGGAGATGAGAGTATGGAATGGTTTTATCTGCTAACTATGCTATGAATATTCAAATTGATTGAAGCCTTCCCTGCAGACCCCTTAATTGTTTCAACATTCATGGAGCCTCCATGTCGAGGATTTCTTTGAATTTTGCAGGGTATATCTCAATTCCCCTCATTGATACAATATATCCTAGGAGCTTTTCTAATTGCATGCCAAATACACACTTCTTGGGATTGAGTCGTACCTTATATTCTTCCAATCTTTCAAAGATTGGGCCTAGCGTTGATTTGTGGTCTTGACATTTTCTTGATTTGGCTAGTATGTCATCTACATAGTCCTCTACATATTTTTGGATCATGTCATGAAAGATAAAATTCATAGCCCTTTGATATGTAGCTCCAACATTCTTTAACCTGAATGGCATCATATTCTAATAGTAGGTACACCATTGACAAGTAAAGTTTGTCTTATGTTGGTCATCCTTTGCAATCATGATCTGGTTATATCCTAAAAATTTGTCCATTAATGATAGCATTTCATGCCCTCCTGTCAAATATAAAATCATATCTATGTTGGGGAGGGGGAAATCATGCTTTATTCAGGTCCATGAAGTCGGTGCAGATTCAAATGCCCCTGGTGGGTTTGGAAATAGGTACAAGGTTGGAAACCCATTTGGGATAATCAATGGGTCTAATGAATCCTGCATCAAGGAGTTTTTGTAGCTCAAGTTTGACCAATAAACCAGAAAGTTTGAACCAAACTGGTTAGGACCTTATATTGTTATGAAAGCCTTTGGATCAAGAGCATACCAACTCTCTACTCTTGAAGGGGAACCATTGTCCTCGCCAATCAATAGTCTTCATTCGAAGAAGTTCTATGCATAGCTTCTGAGGGCCTTGTATTAATTAGCCAAAAATACAAAAAATCATAAATCAAAAAAATTGTTACCAAGGTGAAAACTTGGCAAACAGGCGTCTTGGTAACACCAAAAAAAAAAGATAATCCAAAAAATAGTAAAGACAAATAATTCATCCAATAGTGAAAACCACTTCGGTGGCGCTTTGGATAGGTACCATGGTGAAAAACTAGCAAAAAATGCCATGTGTAATTGACTCTGCTCCTTTGTCTACTATTATTCTAATCTAGCATACCCTGTACATAGTCCACTACCCTGTACATAGTCTACTACCTTGTATATACACCATATCCTTGTATATACTACCTGTTCCCTGTACATACTACCTATCCCTATACATATCCCTTATCTTTTGTATCCATCACTTGTATATACCATTCGTAATAAGTGGTAGTATTTCCCATAACTTGGAACGATTGACATTGAGTGCATTTCATATCCCCCATTTTACCCTATTCATAATCAATTGGTCTTATACTTGACTGGGGGAAAACACTTGACATGTGTCATATTGGTTCTTCCATTGGCTGTGTTGAAGATGTAAAACCATAGAAAAATCCAAAACATCACAAAATGACCTGATAAAACACAAAAACATCATAAAACTTCAAAATGACAAAAAAAATCAAAACATGTCAAAAATCCAAAAATAGAGTCAAAGTTAGTCGCACTTGTTAGTCTTTGTTTTTTGTCGAACTACGTTTCCTCTGTGACTGGACGTAGTTAAGGCCATCTATCGATGTGCCCCCGAGGCATTAGGTTATTCTGTATAAAATCATGACTCAATCCATATGTCTATATGACAAGTTCATTGGTCGTGTCAAACTACGAGGTCTCTACGTGTATAACGTAGGCAAGGCCATCAATCGATGAGCCCCCGAGGCCGTACTAGATCAATCCATTAGGGTTCATCACATTCACTATCACACACTTCTTCTATTTGTAGTCAATCTTGTTAGTCAAGTTCAAGTCAAACTACGAGGTCTCTGCATGTATAACGTAGGAAAGGCCATCAATTGATGAGCCCTCGAGGCTACACTAGGTCAGTCCTTTAGGGTTTTTTGTCTCACACAGTCAATTGTCAACACATCATATCAAGTCATGCATCAATCTAGTGAACAAATCAACAATGTCTCTAAGTCAAATGAAACAATCAAAACAATCAATCTTTGTCTTATTCAAGATGAGTCCTTCCTGAGTATTGATACCAACAAAAAGAATTGTCTTATACAGGATGAGTCCTTCCTGCATATTGACATTGTCAAACAATCAAACATAGCCTTACACAGATTATCACATCAACGACATCTGACTCAATGTCTTATAGGATACATGTCTTTCTGAAACCAGGCTTTTTCATGCCTTATACAGATAGTCATAAAATCGAAACTAGACTCAAAGTCTTATCCGGTATGTGTATCTCCTGGAATCAGGCTCTATCAGTCAATCCTTCTATCAATAAAAATGAATTAAACAAACAAGATCAAGTTTTGGAAAATATTTTACTGGCTTGTTGACTTTATGGCTTATTTATCTTATCTTTTCATTTGACTTTAAGATGGGAATTATGTTACTAGCTTTCTCAAGGATGTCCTGTGAGGGATTTAGAGAAGCAACGATGTATCAGAATTTTGTTTTCTTTGACTGTTGTCTGTCAACTATCTTTTAAATTTGTATTTTGAGTCATGTTACTAGTTTCCTCAAGGATGTCCCATTAAGGATTTAGAGGAGTGATGATGTCTCATAACCCGTCTTTTATTTTGTTTGTTGTCTATGGTTTTTCTTGACAAAAAGACTAGGGAAACTTGTGCCCTTAGTATGAGTTAATGACAATCCTTGTCTGCGACTGTCTGTTGTTAGCAAGTGGATGACCTTGCACACCTTGATCTATGTCATATCATGGTGTTTTTCTCCATTTGTATTAGTCCCACCCAATGATGATAAAGTGCAACACCTTTTGTGATACAATGAAACATCGAAGATTGCTAATACTAACATCCATCACATTTCTTTCAATATTTCTCAATCTTTCTTTCCGTACTAACAGTTCTTTCTCCTTGCATTATGACGGAGTCCTGTGACACACAACAATATAAGTCATCCTGCATACACATACATGTTAGAAGAATATGAACATATAGGAATTTATCATATCAAGGACATCATGGCATCATAGACATTCATCATCATACAATACATATCATAAGTATTCCATGTCCATAACAAATTATAAATACATGCATCACATTACATTTGTATATAATCGCATATAGAAAGAATTACACATATAACATCACATTGCATCTCATAATTATAAATTGCATACATAACATCCATTGACATCATACATGTTAATACATACATCATCACATAGAATCAACGTCATATCATAAGCTGCATAAACACATCATAAAATAGATATGATCATCCATCACATAGGAATCTCATATAAACATAACATGTAAAAATAAACAATTACATAATCAATAAATCGAACTGCATATCATGAGAATTGCCGCCAAAATCATATATATATATATATCCCTCAAAAGTGTCACATCACAATGTCATAATGTATCATAAATATGGAAGCTCGCAGGCTATATAATCATAATACAATGTCTCGGTACATATCAAGAAATGTCCCTATCCTGAACTGCCACTGCTATCATGGCTAGAGTGTGTGGATGACTGATGTTGGGAACCCGATGACCTGTGACCTGAGTGGGGCCTGTCATATGGACCAGCTCTGTGTGGCTATTCAACACCCTCTATGCTAACTGTCCTGGAGTGGATCCTAGTCTGAGACCTCTCACTGCGTGCCTCTGAAAAACTCAGAGCCTATCTCTCTAGAGGAACCGCTGTCTCATACAAATCCATGTAATAGGTGGCCCTCTCCCTGGATCTGACTAACTCTCTGGAAAATGCAGCTTTTGGCCTAGTACGTAAGGCTCTAATCTCTGTGAATATCTGTTCAATCTCCTATCTATGAGCTATGGCCTAATCTCTGTCCATGACAGCCCTATCCCTCTCCATCTGTACCAAATCCCTCTCAGACATCATGACCCTCATCTGCTCCTCCAAGGATGCAATCTAGGCTCGAAGTGTAGCAGTGTCAGAATCAACTACCTCTGGGTCAACCTGTCTCACCCTCGGTACACCATCATCCTCATGCTCCAAATCCTCCAAAATCCTGTCTCGGATCTCCTGCTCATGATCATTATCCTCCTCATCATCATCCTGATAGGAACCCAGTAAGCCAAGGGCATCAATCTTTGCCTCCTCTCTGTCTGCCTCCTCCTTTGCAGGATTCTCCTCCTCTCTGCCAATCTCAACATGCACCTCCTCCCCACCTTTGCCCATATCTGGCATGGGAACATCCTCCTCTCCCTGTCCCTCCTCACGAATCGGTGACAATGGTGGCCCTCGTCCCCTCTGTCCATGCCTCCCTCTCCTACCACCTTGCTGACCACCTCCACCATCATCTCCATCATCACCATGACCCCCTCCACCTCTCTGACCTCTACCTCTGCCACGCCTTCCGCGTGGTCCTGTCCCTCGCCGCTCTATCGGCGCCGGCTGATTTGGATCTGTCAGGGGAATCATCCTATGCAGAACCCACCACTAATTGTAAGCCTCTGTGGTACCTAGGTCTGCCGAACCATCTCTCCATCCCCACGAAACTGCCTGCAATCCATCAATATCTACCTCAACAGTGGCTACTGGAATCTCTGGACCCCATAGGGGAATCTCTCGTGAGGAACTTGTGAACTCGGCCCGTCCTCTCGGCTCATCCTGTATCTCTCTGAACTACCGCAATACACAGTCTGGAAAATGGCACTCTATAATGTGGACATGTGAAACAGTCTACCCAATCAAGTACTGAGTCTAGCGGAAAAAAGGCAGATGCTCATCCTCATCTGACCACTCTACACATCCCAAGTACGGTCTCCATGTAAAGTGAACCATAGTATCTATGGCATGCCTGAAATACCCAGTATATCCCATGTGGTGCTGAGTGTTTTCCCTTGCATAACGGAAGGCATAAGGAGCTCCATGCTGCACATCAACTGTAACCGATGGACGAAAGATAGCAATGTGTTCCCATGCCCATACCATCAGGAGCATGGTACCACAACTCATGGACTAAGCCTCTCGATAGGTTATATCATGCAAGTGAAAATATAACATACCAAAGAGACAGGGACCCCACGCATATACCTCCCATCGCTCTAACATACCTACTAGCATCTCCCCCCAACCCATAGGAAAACCATGACCTCGACTGTCAAGAAGCACTATACCACCTATCAATTACACACTAGACATTCTAGCCACCTATACCATTGTGCCAATACACACCATCTGATCTCATAATGATCAAACCCTAACTATCTGACATCGGTGTGAGGGTAGTATCTGCACATCTCAGCAACACCCCTCTGGGTATCATACCTCACCCTCGTGCCTCTGATGGCAAGTCTCAAAATCCTGTAGACATCCTCTAAGGTGATTGTCGCCTCTCCAGTAGGCAGGTGAAATGACGAAGTCTCTGAGTGCCACCGCTCGCATAACGTTGTCAATAAACCCTAGTTCGCCTGAATCTGGGGCATGTCTGTCACATGTAGAAGACCTAGGTTCCATAAGAATCATCGCTCTGCACTCCGCAAGCTATCTCAGAAGTGAAAAGTTGTAGGTCTCGACTCTCGCGTATATACAATGTCTAACACAACCTGCGATGGAATTATGCATGCCTCATGTCAGCATCAAACATCTATCCTAGTGCAAAATGACAAAATCAAATTCTATTCAAATGCGTCATTATTTTGCAAATGCATCATTCTTATTCAAATGCGTTGCAAAAGATCAAATGCGTAGTTGAATTTTACATATGCGTCATTATTTATCAAATGTGTCACAATAAAATGCAAATGCGTGCAAAATAACAAATGCGTATGCGTAAATCAAATATCATTTGCAAATGCGTAAATTAAATAACAACTGCATTGAAATAAATGCAAATGCAGTGAAAAATTAACACATGCGGCTATTTTAAATACATATGCAATGCTATTTTTCAAATGCATTGAACTAAAAAACAAATGCATCGAACTGCAAAAACCCTATGCTAACCATCTACGTCATTTTACAAATGTGTTGATCTGCATGCAAATGCGTCGATTGTGCACTCACATGCGGCTTTTCAACAAAGTGACTCATAACAAAAATATCAAATAAATACATAAAAACTCGCGCAAATCAAAAAAATCAAAAGTCAAGATTAAGGTACATACCGGGGGGTCCGTGTCAGCTGGCCGCTTGAAGGTCTGGATCCTGTATTCTCAATGGTGGGTGTTCGGAACTGGAGACATCTTCGCTGTGGGTGCAGAGCAAAATCTCAAATCTCAAGGGTAGGTGGGTAAAAATGAATTGGTTTTTACCCCAATTTCTATTTATACCTAGAGTTTTGGTGGCATTCCTTTCTACTAGCCGCGTCGGCTTCCAATTTCAATCAACCCGTACCCGTCCATACCATTTCCAACTTCAATTCTGTCAACTCCATGGCTTTTCTAGCTATCCAATGGACTAATCAGGATTATTTCCAAATTTTTCTGAATTTTTTTTGAAAATTTGTCAATTTTCCCCAGGGGGCATACCTTCACCTATTTACACCGGGGCATGACTGGGGCATATTTTTATCAATTTTCTTTGACACAACACCGAAATGACATTGTATCAAAGAGGGGAAAATGTAGACACCAAAATCTGGTTTAAGCCTATGACTTCAATATTCTTAATAATTCGTATTTCTTCCATGGTCATGATTAAATAAAATTTAATTATTTAATTAATTCACTTTAACTTCATTTCTTCTATTAATTAAATAATTTTAATTATTTAATTAAATCACACTTCTCTTTATTCCATCCTGATTAATTAAATAAATGCTTTTATTTAATTATGTTACTAATTGATTTTTTTTGGGAAACACAAAACGGACCCGCGATATGGCTCTGCACGCATGAAGCCATCTAGGCTCCTGCATGTAGTCTTTTGGTGGTTGCATGTGTAGTTGGGGGTCGGATTTGTTCTCTTCTTCTCTGAAGCTTCTTGGGGGTGGGTTTTTTTACGCTATTTGGGGGGAGGCTCTTTTCTTTTGCAGCAGGTGTGTATTCTGGGGTTGGGGGGTTGCGACCTTGGTGTCCAGTGGAGTGTGCCTTCTTCGAAGGGCTCTTGGTTTTATTTGGGCCTTGCTTGCTCATCTTGCATTGTGTGCTCTTTGATGGATACTGGAGAATCTTCTAGGGTTTGTCCCAATATGGACTTTCGTTCTGCTTTTGGATCGAAACCCTCTCCACAGGGTTCGAAGATTTTTGATAATAATCTTTTCTCGGTGGAACCTGAGAAAGTCGAGATGGGCTCGGTAGGGGGGCCTAGAATTTTGAAGATTAATGGGTGCCTCGAACGGTGTAAAGAGAGGCCGAGCGTAGTCATTCCAATGGAGATGTTGGCTGAAGACATTGATTATTATGCACGACATTCTCTTTATTGCAAATTCTTAGGTTTGAAAATTTCTTTGCAATTCTTGGAGATGTGGGCTCAAAAGACATGGATGCCTGAGGGAGAGATGGAGATCCGCCTCCTGGCAAATAACTACTTCATGGTTACTTTTGATTGTTTGGCTGATCGGAATAGGATTTTTGAAGGGGGCCCGTATTTTTATAACCAGGTGGGCTTATTTATTAAGCCATGGCATGCTGGCTTCAACCCGGCAGAGGAACTTCCGAATCGGGTTCCGGTTTGGGTCCGTCTTCCAAGGCTCCCTGTGGAATGCTGGCGAGAGGATGTGTTGTGCCTATTAGCCTCGAAGCTGGGGAAACCTGTGGGTTCTTCTCAGCAAACACAATTCAAAAAGGTAATGACTTTTGCCCGGTTTTGTGTAGAAATTGATTTAAGTAAGCCATTGCCAGACTCGTTAGAAGTGAGTGCAGGAGATTATTCATGGGTGCAACAGCTGGATTATGAAACACTTCCCTTCCGTTGTCGTTTCTGTCATGAGTATGGTCACCTCCTGCGCAGATGTCCAAAGGCCAAGCCTTTGGAGGCTCATTCTTCTCAACCTTCAGCTAATCCACCTAGGGTGGATAAGGGCAAGGACCCCATTCAGGGTTCTGGTGGTAGGGAAGATGGATTTATTCCCGTTAGAGGCCGAAACAGAAATAAAGGTCATAAAAGGACTTTGAAGGACAGGCAGGAGGAGGACACCTTCAACAGGTTTGAGGTGCTAGAGGATCTTAGTCAACAGGAGGTGAACCCAGGATTTTTGGATCTAGATCATGGGACTCTGGATATTGATCAGCATGGCCCTTTAGTTGAGGCAATGCTTACTCCCCAACAGGAGGGGGGTATGGGAGTGCCATGCTTAGATGAGGTTGGGAAAGATTCTAGTCAGGTTTTGCTCAACTCAGAGGGGATTATGGCTCCGCTTACTGATGGGACTTCGGCTCTAGGGACAGATCGTCAAATGGAGGTTCAGGTTGAGTTGGGTGGTAGTGCTGAGGTAGTGAAAGATAGTGTAGATAAGGTTCACCTCTTGCAAAAAGTTGGTCCAGAGGTGGGCAAGAAGAATATTAAGGCGTCCTCTCAGTTGGGTGTTCTGCAAAAAGTTCTCAAGAAGGGGGGGCCGGAGAAAATTTCTAAGCTGGGAAGGAAGAAGGATGAGGAAAAGATTAAGATGATAGGGGAGACTTTGGTGGAGTCAGGGTCAGTCAAGACTCTGGATTCGCATTTTTCATGCCCCTCGAAATGATAGTTCTCTCTTGGAATGTTAGGGGCTTGAACAGTGGCCCTAGACAAAAAGCTGTTCGGGATTTGATTAGGTGTCATTCGCCTGATGTTCTTTTTTTGCAGGAGACTAAGCTCTCTGTGGAGGGTATGATGGATCTAGTTCCTAAGTTATGGGGGAATGGTGGATGCCAATGCATTGGTGCTCAAGGGTCTTCTGGCGGGGTGGCATGTTTATGGAACCCGCGTAAGATTTGCCCCCTTTGGTGGGTGTCTTTCAGGTCCTCCCTTTCCATGGTGGCCTCTTGTTTTATGTCAGGGGAAATTGCTCTCTTCTCCAATGTGTATGCGCCTGTGGAGTTGCAAGGAAAGCAACTTTTGTGGTCCAACATTCATTTAGTTCGTAGCTTATTTCCCTACCATCCTTGGATTATTGGAGGCGATTTTAATGCTATCACGGAGCTTGCAGAAAAATGAGGTGGTATTGCAAGGTTGGAGGCTTCTGCATTATTGCTCCAGGACAATATCTCTGCTTTGAATCTTGTGGATATCAAACCTGGCAATGGTCTTTTTACTTGGAATAATAGGAGAATTGGCGATGCCTCTATTTCTGAAAGACTTGATAGATTTTTGGTGTCTAGTTTTTGGGTGGGGGACAGGTGGTTGATAAGCTCTGAAATTTTGGATGGTCGTGGTTCTGATCATTGGCCTATTAAGCTAGTGGTTGATGTGCCTCAACGGTGTGCTAGACAGACCTTTAAGTTCCAACTCATGTGGCTTAGGGATGAATCTCTTCATGTTTTGCTCCCTAGTTGGTGGGATCAGGGGAAGCCAGCATATGGCACTGCCATGTACTCTTTCTCAAAGAGGCTCCAGTATGTTAAATACAGATTGAAAAGATGGAATAGGCAGCATTTTGGTAACTTATTTCAGGAAAAGCAAAAGGCACGAGATAATCTAGACCTAATTACCAGACAAATTCGAGATCAAGGCCTCTCAGAGGAGCTGAGTTTATTAGAGGTTGCTGCAACAAAAGAGCTTGAGGAATGGGAGTTAAGAGAAGAGATTTTTTGGAAACAAAAGTCTCGTATTGAATGGCTCCAGGCTGGGGATCGAAACACTGCTTTCTTCCATAACTCAGTTAAGGATCGGAGACAAGGTAATGCTATTTCTTCTATTCTGTTGCCTAATGGGGAATCTTTGTCCTCTTCAGCCTCTATTTCAGCTGAATGCATTCGATATTTCTCTACCCTTTTCTCTGAGGATTCGCCTCCTGCGGAGGAGGATGAAGCTAAAATTTTAGATTGTATCCCGAAGCTGGTGACTAATGAAATGAATGAATCATTGCTTGCTCCTATTACCTTGTCGGAGCTTGAGAAGGTTGTATTCCAGATGAAGAAAGGTAAAGCTCCTGGGCCTGATGGATTCCCCATTGAATTTTTTCAGGAGTTCTGGGAAGTGGTTAAATTGGACCTTTTAGAGGTTGTCCAAGAATCCTTTATGCATAAACAAATGTTGAAGTCCCTAAATGCTACATTTTTTTCTCTTATTCCTAAGAAGGTGGGAGCTAACTCCTTGGATTTGTTTAGGCCTATAGCTCTATGTAATGTTGTGTATAAAATTATTACTAAGTTGATCGCAGAAAGGCTGAAGCCTTGGCTTGATGACTTAATTTCTGAAGAGCAGGGGGGTTTTGTTGCTGGAAGACAGATCATGGATGGGGTAGTTATTGCTGCTGAGGCCATCCATTCTATGGAATCCTCAAAAGATAAATCTATGTTTATCAAGTTAGACATGGCTAAAGCTTATGATCGTGTTAAATGGAGTTTTCTATTTAAAATCCTTGGAGCTTTTGGCTTGGCTGAGGGTTGGATTGAATGGGTTAGGAGTTGTGTCACTTCCTCCTCCTTTTCGGTGCTTATCAATGGTGAGCCCACTTGTTTGTTTGGTGCTTCTAGAGGCCTTAGGCAAGGAGATCCCCTATCTCCTTACTTATTCATCCTCCTTGCGGAAGGCCTGGGAAGACTAATTCGTGCTCAGGTTGCTAGTGGATTGCTTCAGGGATGGAGTTGGGGAGATGGTATTCCCCCTCAGTCTCATCTGCAATTTGTAGATGATACTGCCTTGATGGGTAGGGCTAAGGTTGAGGAGGCTCTCAATTGGCGCAGTGTTTTGGACAGTTACTTGGCAGCTTCTGGGCAATGCATAAATGAGGGGAAGTCCTTCATATATTTCTTCCACACTCCTAAAGGTATTCAAAGGAGAATTGCTGGTATCCTTCGGTTTCAAATTGGTTCGCTTCCTTTTTCCTATCTTGGAATCCCTCTTGCTGTTCGCTCTCTCCCCAAAAGGTTTTGGCAAGAGACTCTTGATAAGTTTCGAGGATTGGTCAGTCATTGGACTTGCAGGTGGCTTTCTTCAGCAGGTAGAGTGACTCTTTTAAAGTCGGTGGTCCAGGCTCTTCCTATTTATAAATGCTTTGTTCTTTCTGCTCCTTCAAGTTTTATTAGAGATTTCGAGAAATTGTCTCGTCAGTTTCTGTGGGCTGGTAATCTTCTTCATAGAAAATGGAGTCTTGTGAAGTGGGATGTTGTTTGTAGGCCAAAGCAAGAGGGGGGTCTTGGTTTACGGCGGGCTGATTTGAATGGGCAGGCCTTGGCTGCTAAGTTGTATTGGCGCTGGTGCTCTCAACAGCATATGTGCTGGGCTAAAATTCTGACCTTCAAATATTTGGGGGCAGTAGAAAGTAGGGAGGTATCAAGGTTTAGTATGGAGGGGAAAGGCTCTGTGATCTGGAGTACCCTTAAACGTGGTGCCAAGTTGGTTAAACAGGGACTTTTTTGGATTTGTAATGGGGGTCGAGATGCTCTTTTCTGGTATGATTCTTGGGATGGATACCCACCCATTGTGTCATCTCATCCCCATCTCCAAGATTTGTGCCAGATTTTTGTGGAGGCGGGTTGGAGTCATGTGGCAGATTTTAAATCTCAACAATCTTTGGGTCAAATTTATGTGTCTAGGTGGAAGAGCCCCTTGGATTGGCCTCCTGGTGGTGCAGTGGAGGATCGTCAAGAGCTTGCTAAGATTTTATCGAGTCGTGTCTGCAATTCTCTCCAAGGGGCTGATGTGCTTGCTTGGGGACCCGACTTGAAAGGAAAATTTTCGGTTGCCTCTGGTTATCAGGTTTTGGATAAACAGGTCTTTGGAAGCTCCCAGGTTTCTTGGTGGAAGCATGCTTGGAATAAATTTGCTTGGCCTAAGTGTAATTTTTTCTCTTGGCTTGTGGTTCAAGGTAAGTGTCTTACTTGGGATAATCTTTGCAAACGTGGGTTCCAGGGCCCCTCCATGTGCATTCTATGTGGTCAGCATGATGAATGCTTATCACATCTATTTTTTCAGTGCTCTTTTGTTAAGACTATCTGGCATCACTGGTGGAATCTTTGGAGCTTACCGTGTTGCCATGTCTCTTCTTTGGAGGATTTTTGGAAGAGACAGGGTTCTTCTCCTGCTACAACCTCTTTTCTTAAAATTGCTTGGAGCATTGGTCCTAGTTTGATTGTTTGGCAAATCTGGTTGGAACGTAACAGAAGAATATTCTTGGATAAAAAATTGCTCGTGGGGCAACTTTGGAGGCGAATTCTTGGGGCTTTGCTGGAGACTTTGACTGCAAAGTGTGACTTGTCTGTGCCGATTGCTCCTGGGGACTTGGGTGTTGTAAATTCCCTGGGTCTTGCCACAGGGGGGAAGTGTATTATGAGTAAAGTGCATCGTAGGCGTGGGCGTGAGAGGGTTGCTCGTGAGGGCTTTTGGTGCCCACCTGCTCTAGGGGAGTTGAAAATTAATACTGATGGGTCTTCTAGAGGTAACCCTGGGCATGCTGGGGTTGGTGGTATTGGTAGAGATAGCCTTGGAGTGGTGGTTTTCTTCTTTTCTATGTATCGTGGTTTGCAAACTAATAATCTTATGGAGGCTAGCGCTATTCTCTTGGCGGTTGAGCGTGCGGTTTCCCTTGGATGGCGGCGGATTGTTTGTGAAGCTGATTCTCAGGTGGTTATTGATATGTTGAATAATCAAAATTTGGAGGATGTGAATTGGCAGCTAGCTGTGGTTGTCAAACAGATTATTTCTCTGTGCTCTACCTTGGAGTCCATTGTTTTCCGTCATATTCCACGGGAGTGGAATAGGGTGGCTGATGGGCTGGCTAGATGGGCGTCGGAAAAGACTGATTCTTGGTCTGTGGATGATTGGAGCAATCTCCCTGTTGATATGGCCCCTGTTCTTGAGGAGTGGGTTGCTGAGGATATGAGGTGCTTCTTGGGTGTGAATTAATTCTTGTTGTTTTGGCCCCTTGTGGCTTCCTTCTTTGGACTTTGTAATGCTGTTATGTTTCAATAAAGTTTTTACCCTCTTTATAAAAAAAAAAATTATGTTACTAATTAACCTTATCCTTCTTCTTGTCAAATTAAATAAATTCTTATTTAATTTACCTTTATCATATTTCAACTATAATTAAATAAATCCTTTTATTTATTTAATTATTCATTTAAATCCCTTCATCATTTAATTAAATAAATCTTGTTTATTTAATTATTCTTCAAATATTCTTGAATTAAATGAATTATTTAATTCATAAATCCTATTTTAACGTATTCCTCTATATTTAGATAAATTTGTGAGTTATCTAAGTATTCACTTTGACTCGACTCAACATCTATTTTAATTCGGTCAGTTAACTCTGGATTTAATGTCTGAGTTGCTTGCATGAATAATCTATTTGTCATATCATTCAATCGTCAAGTGCTAACTCAATTGCGTGTACATGCATATTAATTAAATATTCTTATTTAATTAATTAAACCTTGTGTGTGCATTCAAACAAGAGTTGCTTTAATCCATCTTTATCTTTGTCATGAAAAGATAATTCTTCTATTTTCGAATACCAAACTCGAAGATTAAATCATTTATTTAATCTTTAATTCTATTTCTAATTTGTATCACTCATGTCACTACTCATAGTTATCAGAATGCATGTCTAATCTGTCGATCTCAACTGTCTATTGATCTTTTGATCCTGGCCTATCGTTTGAATAATCAATTTTCTATAAATTTATTTTTTCTTCATCATTCCAATCTCTCTCGAAATCTTATGACTTTTTGGAGCAACTATCTTGAATCTTCGATGTTTTGCTAAATCACTATCATAGGCTATACTTGCACGAACTTTGAAAATTTGAGGGCAATTATACTACAACGACAAAATGGAGAAGGGCAATCGAGATGATACATGGAATTACGTACATATTGGGTGAGATTGTTCAGTTTATTTACGTTTTGACTTTCATTTGTTCTTTGTTGCTTAACTTAGATTGCATTAGAGTTTTAGATTGTATTGCATGTTTGCTCTGATTCGTTTCTTCTGCATTTTTCTAGATGTTACAGGTAAAAGTCAAAAAAATAGAATCCCTTTCATATGCATCATGATTGTAGCTATTATTCGGGTTTTTATAGGGTAAATTATTTTTTTATTAAAAACTAATTGTATTTTTACACAAGTTAAAAGATTATTATTATTTTTTTTAATAAATGTCTTTATAAATGTTAATTTGAAATATTTGCATTAAAGTATGTATTATTGCATTCTTATGTGTGACTATATAATTCCTCAGTTTTCTATATGACTTTTGAAAATGATTACTTTTGTCTATTTTTCAAATATAATAAATATTAGACCTTAAATAGATAAAAGTCAAAAAATAGAAGCACTTTGCGATGCATCATGATAGTAGCTATTAGTGAAGTTTTTATGTGGTAAATTATTATTTTTATTAAAAATAATTGTATTTTTAGACAAGTTAAAAGGTTAAAGTTATTTTTTTAATAAATATCTTTTAAAAAATTAAATTGAAAGATTTGCATTAAAGTATTTATTATTGCATTCTTATGTGTGACTATATAATTCCTCATTTTTCTATATGATTTGTGAAAATGATTGTTTTTGTCTATTTTTAAATAGATATATAATTAATATTGGACCTTAACTTTACAAGTAATAGATAAAAGTCAAAAAATAGAAGTCTTTTTGCTATGCATCATGATAGTAGCTATTAGTGCACAAACAACTATTGGATCATCTCCCCTAAGTACATAAGATTCATTAGTTTCAAATAAAGAGGGATATTATGTTGTTGTGGATATCAATATGTTTGCCATGCTATTGTTATTATTTATTATTGTTTAATGAAATTAAGTCGCTTTTGGTATAATTTATTTAGAGAAAATCATTAATGATATAATTATAATCTAGAAATATCATTAATCAACAAATAATTAAATAATCATAAAATTCAATGATTTAAAGTTGAGACTAATAATTCGTAACAAAATAAAAATTGTAATAAATGTAGAACTTTTTATTAAAGGTAAAGAATAGTTTATGAAAGGTATAGTTAAATAAAATAAAACAAGGTATTCAACTCAATTCTTGATTATCAAATATACTACTAAAAAACTTAGAATTGATTCATTTATATGTTGGCATTTCAAGATCTTATTAAACAAACACCTCATATTCTATAAAATGGCTTTTTACACTATGGTTTAGATGTGTACCTATAGAAAACCCATCTTCATACCTATATAATTGATTCGACATGTGTGAAAATGAAGCTATATATACAAAAGTGAATTTCCAAAATGAAATCTATAATGATTGCACCTTGGTTGCTTGTACATATGTTTGAAGTAAGACAATGATTCAATAAATAAATGTAAGTTAATTTAACAACCAATAAATAATATACAAACCAAAAAAAAAAAAAAAATTAGGGAAGAACAATGAACATTGAATAAGAAAATAATATATTCAATAGTAGAAGGGAAAGAATAATAGAAGGTTGCTCACATGTAAAAAACTCACAACTAAACTACCCTTATTATGTAATTGATTGGAAGAACTATAGTCTAAGAGATGATATAATTAATTAAATAAGATATTTAATTAATTATTAGAAGAAAATGGATTAATTAATTAAACAATATATATTTAATTATATGGGTCAATGAGTTTGACTTGTAAAACTACACATTTGAATCCTGATAGCAATTATCACTATATTTAATTAATTAAGAGGAAATGATGCCAAAATTAGGGTAACTACATTTTTCCCCTCTTTGATGTGGCATCCATAGTGATGTTGCATCAAAGAAGTTTAAAATTTTTCCCTAGTGTATTGGAAAGTTAGTTGTGAGGTGATGCCCCCTTGAGAAGTGGACCAAAAAAATTTGAAAAAATATTTTTCTTCTTCATCTCAAAAAAGGTGGGTTAAAATGGTGCAAGAAGAAGAATTTAGTAGAAGTCGGGAGAAGAAACAGAGGAACATGCTCATGAATGAAGAGGATAGAGGACTTTTGATGCATCCAATATAGAAGAAATTAGGGTTTGGGGGTGGGTTTAGGGTTAAAATCCTATAAATAGGCTTTAAGGGGCCCAAAAAGTAATTTTCAACCTTATGATTGGTGGAGAGGTGCTTAGGTGGTAGTGCGGAGCTATGGTAGAGATCCCTCATCATTTGCATCATGCAAAGCGGTTTTGCAAGTACCAATGACCAAACGATGTAGGTGACTCGATATGTGTTATATCCCTTAGGTTTTAGGTTAGTTTAGGGGGCTTATCATATGTCAATCTAGGGCTCAAAGTTCAAGAAACAAATGCGTGATTGCATGAAATTGTGCCTAAGTGCATGATTGCAGCACTTGAGTCAAAAGAAATGATGCATCTGTTATTTCGATGCCTATGGTTGATTTCAATGCTCGTGTTGAAAAACATAGCACCTACATTTTCTGCACAAGTATTTGTCACACATGCATCTAACACACATTTGTTTTGGGAGGGGTTGGGTGAAAATGAAACAGTGCTTGCATCAAGTGGCGCCTATGTCATAAATTGGTGTGCATGGGTTAAAAATTATTGCACTTGCATAAAATGGTGCTTGGGTGGGAAAATGAAGTGCTTGCATCCAAATAAATAATGCTTATTCCAAAAGTGAAAGCATAGTTTTACAGAAACTATGAGGGTGGGCGAATGCAAGTAGAAGTAGGTAAATGATTTGGATAGAAAGGTTGATGTTAGTGTGTGGAATGATGTAGGAGGATCTAAAGATCCTTCAATCTCAGGAGTGGAGGATGGTGATTATGGGTACTCTACAAGAGATATTGACACCCACAGATGATGACTGGATGCATTTGATGGGGTTATACTTTGTCTTGTGGATGCCCCAGATTCAAGCACATCGAGTGTTGATGACTACCCTAGTAGAGCAGTGGCATAGTGATACAAGCAGTTTTCACCTACCCACAAGAAAGGCTACCATTACATAGGAGGATGTGTGGTGGGTTCTTTGGCTATCAATCTCTGGAGAGATGGTGGTATACAATTTATGCAGGGTGAGAGCTACAATGTAGAGGGTATTCATGAGTAGGGATTTTCCCATTAGGGGCATGGAGATAGATTTGGAGGCTAGGATGGGTCAGTGGCCAGATCTTTGTTTATTTGTAGCTACATTGATTATAGGCACCCTGATGCTAGATAGGAGGTCATGGGGTTTTGTGGGTGGCTGGGTCGGTGTGCTAGGGAGTATGTTCAGTGATGGGACAATGTATGCATGGGGGTAGGTGTGCTAGCTGATTTATATAGATATATGCATTATGTAGTGTATAGGGATGGGAGGAGCTTGGGAGTGAGAGTGACTCTTCTTTATGTGTGGGCTTTTGAGAACATTATTGTTTTATGGCTACTATGCGACAAGTGATGGGGGGCAGATATGTCTTATGTCTTTATGTATTCAAGATTATGTTGTTATCATCACTTGGGGGAGCTAGATCATTGGTGTAGGGTTATTGATGAGATGGAATCCTTTATCTAGCAATTGTACATCGAATGCGAGGTATGGGAGGATGACCACTTGTACATGTCATACATCTAGAGGGTGCATTACTCGATAGGGAGGGCCCCAATGATTATTATGGAAATTTGGTCACTAGCAGGGGGTTCCATAGATAGAGGTAGTGTTTGGTAGAGTTTCCTACAAGAGGTGCTAGTGGGGTGGATATATAGAGTACGACATTTCCTATTAGAGCTGGCGAGATACACCTGTAGTTGCATGGGACTCACATCTAGGAGTTATTGATGTTAAGGAAACAATGTATTATGATACCTAGTGGGAGAGGCACTGATCCATTCGACTGACTATTCCCCATGATTAGCTAGCAGTAGCACAAGGCAGTAGTGATGAGCAGCATGGTAGCGATGATGACAGTAGCTTTGATTATGATGATAGTGATGACGATGGTAGTGATGGTGATAGTGGTGATGAGGAGGATGATGGTGATGATGGAGATGATAGATTTGGTGATGATGGATGGGAGGAGATCATGGTGGGGATGATGGGGGAGAGGGTCACCAAGTGAAAAAGATAGGAGATCTGCAAGCCCAACTCTAGGCTATGACAGTGGAGAGAGACTAGATCCATCAAGAGTGAGATCAAGTGAGGAAGGACCACCTGCAGGTGGTAGGGGAGAGGGATATGGAACTGACTGATGTTGTTTGTTTATAGGGGTAGATAGATGGATGGCTTACCACAGTGACTATCGAGATGGATGCGACCAGAGTAGAGGCAGTGGCATTGACAAGTAAGAGGGATGAGGCCAATGCATATGTGATATGGTTATAGGAACTATTAGATGGAGGGGATGGTGGGGGTGTAGGTAGCAGTTATCACAACAGATCAAGATCAACTGAGAGATGTGGAGAGGCTACAAAGAGAGTGGGATGTAGCTCGTTAGATTATTGGTGATGGTGGACTAGCGTATGCCTTTTCAGAGGTTGGTCAAGTTACTTGAGAGGTAGAGCGGTGGAGGAGGTTATATGAGGAGGCAGTGCCACCAGATCAGAGAGCCCCTAGTGTGACCATTAGTAGAAAATCCCATAGGCCAGCCCCATTTGGATCATGAGTTATCATGGGTCCTCCACAACAACCACAATTTTTCCCCATGATGGGCTCGAATTTTTGTACACACGAGAGAATTTTGTACATGTTTCATGACATTATATTTTGATATATGATATGATGGCTTTATTCTATATGATTTGTGAAAATGATGTTATGTATGGCTACTTATTATGGTATTATCATGTTTTATGCAGGATGTTGATTGATTATGCATGTGATTTGATGTAGGGCTATGATGTTACATATGATTATGCTAGATGATTTTTATGACATTTTAAGCACTTATCTAAACTTTGTGATGGGTTATATGTTAATGGTTATGATGTTTATTGTGATATGTATGTAATATGATGGATGTATTCAAGTGATGACATGCAATGTAGGTTTTGACAGTGAAGGACTTGTGTGTTCATTACTTGATGGATGGATGATAGTGATGACATGCCACTACCCATTTTAATTTCATTATTTGATATAATCCCAAGTCCATTAATAGATTGTATGTGTAGGCATCATTTTTTAAAATCTGCAAACAAACTACACTTCAAGCATGGGTTAGTGTCATACAAACTCTAATAAAATGCCTCTATGAAATAACTTAGGAATGCTTCCAAATGCAACAAATGATACTAGAAAGACCAAAGCATTATGAAAACAAAACCAAATTACCTATTTCATAGTTGGATTGGTGTCACATGTGCTAGTGACCCTTTCCCAATCCTTGATCAAAGCTAAGATGATAAAATGCAAATGGATATGGTGGAGTGATGATAAACAAGATCAAATCTCAAATGAAGAGAGTAACCTTGCATAAATTGTGAAGGATTTGCTTGAGGATGATGCACCTATTTAAAGATTTTCAAAATGCTAAGTGTTGAAGAGGGACCAATGTGGGACTAAGATTCTGCCAATGATAGAAGGACACTTGTCAAGTGGTGATTAGTTGATGCATGTGCAAGATTTGGGAAGAGTGCCCAAGAGGGGGAAATTTTGAATTCAAATTTTGCCATAAATGCTGAGAGGGGGACAAGGAAAAACAATAAATGCCATGTTTGACTTGTCATGTTGAGGGAAAATGATTGTTTTAATAAATCAATAAAATTGATTTATTGTGCAAGTGGATAGATCTAGATAATGCAAGTGGGATGGGATTAGCATTAGGTTAGGATTAGATTAAGTTAATGATGATTAGGCTGATTTAATGCTGATTAGATGAGTTGACATTTTGGACTTTGATAATTGATTTATTTAAATCAGAAAATGATGGAATATGATTTAGGATTTGATTTAAATGAAGTCCTGATTTATTTAATTAAATGGATGATGAAGGTTGAATGATAATGTTTATAAGATTATTTGATGAATGGTTTAAAGTGATGAATTTGCCTAATGTAAGAGCTAATTTGACTGAATCCGATCGAATGCATAATGTAAAATTTGCATGTCTACATTTTGCCCCTCTTTGAAGCAATGTACTTGTTGCGTTGGTTCAAAGAATAAATTTTCTGTGATCAAAATTTAAAAATTTTCTGATTTTTTGGATGCCCCAGTTGAAAGAAGTACACTGGTACATTTCCCCCTCAAGAGATTGAGTGAAAAGATTCAATTTGAGGGTTGATCACATGATAAAGAGGTTCAAAATGGATGGTTATGAATGATGATGCAAATGATATGATTTTAAGATGCTTAGAATAATAAATCTATATTATCCTAAACAACTTAAATGATGGTATGATGTGAGATGGATGATATGGATGATGTGATATCTTGTGGGTTAACCCTAGCGGATGATTTATGAAATGCTTAGACTACTTGGATCTATATTATGATGATGATAATACAATGCATGTGAGAATGATCGATGTTTCCTATGATGTATGATATGAATGATATGGTGGTATCTCGGTTTATTGATGATTTAGGATGCAAGGAATGGATGCATGGTGGATGCATGGCGGATGCATGATATTAGTGTGGAAATGAGATGATGATGACAAGAGGGATCCAACAAGTCCATGATTGGTGAGACTTTATTAGAGATGATGATGATAGAAATTCATTGATAAATGATGATGATGATAAATGATGATGATTTGCTATCAAGAGTTGGGGGATTTTCAAGGATCACTTACTTTATTTTGATAACATGCACAAGCCGCGATGCATCAAGGTATAAGGACCGGGATGGCGTTATTACACTTAGTGTGATGGACTTTGACTCAACAGAGAGAGAATTATTCTTGTTGTTCGCGGCATGGAAACCTTGCTAGAGTACCTAACAAAGCAAGTATTAGCCAAGTTATTTTACAAGAGCGTCCAACAAGCCACCGGACAAAGAATAATGATGGTTACCTCATTCCTATCTCCTCTAAAATCAACCGTTGGGATATCATGAGAGTCCTTGGGTAGCAATAAGATAAAGATCAAAAGAAAAAGACCAAATTACCACAAAACAAGCTGATGTTCTTAATCTGTATGAGGATGTGTGTTTTGATAGGATAAGAATCCAAGGTGATATCCATAAATGAAATTACCCATCGTCGCCGAACCGATATATCCTAGGACATACATTGTATAGGATCATGATGGTTTGATAAGTTGATTGATAGGTTGTTGACATAAGGTTGATTGACATGTTTCTGATTGATCAAGAGTTTGATTTTGCATTTAATGATTTGTTGTTTACTTTTGATTTTACGATTGAAGATTGATTTTGCTGACTGCTGTGATTGTTTTTGTTTGCATTGCCAAAGGATGAAGATGATGATCAGTTTATTATGGATGATTGATTATTGCGGGTGAAAGCAAAACGGGAATGGTGGATTTTTCAAATATTTGGATGTTTTGACATTTTGAAATGTTTTGAGGTTGTTTTGGTGTTTTTGGATTTTTAGATGTTTTGGGATTTTGATGTTTTTGAATGTTTTGGATTTTGATGTGATTGAATGTTTTGTTTGATGTCTAGGGTGATCAAAGATGAGCCTTACCTCATTTAGCTCGGAGCGGCGTAGTTGAGGATTTAATGTTTTTGATGTTTTTCTGACTTTTTGAGTGTTTTTGGATTTTTTGATGTTTTGGATGTTTTTGGATTTTCTGATTTTCTGATGTTTTTGGATTTTCTGATTTTCTGATGTTTTTAGATTTTCTGATGTTTTGGATGTTTTTGGATTTTCTGATTTTCTAATGTTTTTGGATTTTCGCATGATTTTGACGAATTGGATATGGATGTGTAATGATATCAGTGCTTTGTTTTGGGATTTTGTTGAAAACCAAGTTAAGGTTGATTGATCAAATCGATGGATTGATGATGATGATAACATTGTTGAGGATACACAACAATGCAAGGGCTGGATTGATCAGGATTGATAATGATAACATTGTCAAGGATACATGACAATGCAAGGATAGTGTTAAGCAACACAAGGATATCTCGAGATGATGATTTTTTGATTGGATTTGATTGATCATGATTGATGAAGCTTGGTTTCGAACAAAAGATGTTTGGATGATTTGATGTGACGTTTGACGTGCAGCTTAGATGCGACTGATAGTGATTGTTTGGATTGATGTTCAATGAAAGATGAAGCTTGATAAGGACTGTTTTCATCAAAATACGCCATGGGCTAGTGATTCGGATTTTTTCGCTCACAAGTGGTGGACCAATTTGATTTCATGTTTTCTAATGTTTGGATCGCCACATAAGCTGGAGGATATAGACCAAGGTTTATTTTCGAAGCAAGATGGATATATCTGCCCCCAATGTCTAGCAATGTATGGAATGCGATGGATGGATGCTCGGATAAGTGTATGGATGGATGGACATGGATTATCTTGCGATAAGATAAGGTGTTCGGATAACGAATGCTCATTTGGATAGTGCTTCAAAGCTCAAATAATGTTGCATAAGATAGGATCAATGAAAACAACCCATGTCAAGATGTTCACCGTAAGCAAGCGTAAAGTGTACCAAAATTTTACCAAGATCAAGATAACTTGCATGATGGACGTAGATAGATGTGAATGGATTGGATAAATGGTTTATGGATGGATGGATTTATTATGGATAAGATGGATGGAATGTTGGATTTATTATGGATGGGATGAGATGCTTTCATCTGAACTAACGTAATTAGCTCGATTCCACACATGATGCCTGTTTGCCAGGTTTTCATCATTGTCTTGCCCAAAGTGCCACCGTAGTGGTTTTCACTAGAGGACGATTTTTATCTTTACTATTTTCAATCCTTTTTGATTTTTTTTTGGATTTTCATAATTTTTATTTATTTATTTATTTTTTTTTTAAAGATTTATGCTGAACCATAGGGTGTATGATGTAGATGCCCCATCATAATGTGCCATCGATATCCTACCTGAAGGAGAGCCTTTGCTAAGATACGTGCACTTGAATGCAACTTTTGGGATTCTTGATCTGCTTCGTTGATCTAGGAGTTGACTTTGTCTTTGTGTGCACATCGCGATAGATTGCCTTCTGAATCCTTATGATGAAGGGTTGTTGCCAATACACGGTCAATGTGAGAATTGGGTATCATGCGTGGAGGCATGGATGGAGTGGATGTGTTTAGGGATAAGAGATGGATTGGTTGACAGTTTGGAACCTTTGACTCTCCAAACTTGGGAAGATGAGCAATGATGGGTGGATACGGAAGTGTGCATGGAATTAGGACCAACTGCTTGATATACTTTGTATGTCGCTTGAAAAGCTTTCTTTTGCTTTTGCGGACATTCTTGATGGATACTTTTCCCTTTTTGATCTTGCCCCACAGTTTCTTTGACTAATGGAGTTTGATAGGGATGATCTTTCTTTGGTATCCATTTGTATTTGATTTGTTCGATATGCTTCTCAACTTCTTTTGCTTTGATGACGTTCTTTGTACTTTGATTCAAATATTTCCTTTGATGTTGGTCCCACTTCATGGATGGGGTGATGGGTGGATAAAGATACATGACGTGACTGGTTGTAGTATTGACACTAGCTTCATCATAAGGACTCTTCGTGCTCCCTATGTTGATGTTTGCTTGAGATGAAGTTGCCCCCAGTATGGTGATAGTATCACCTTCATGCTTTGATTCTACTTGCTTTGAGATATTTTGTTCAGTAAATGTGCTTTGACAAATGATCACTGTAGATGACATTGTTTCAATTTTTCGCTCTGCTAACTCTGGATTATCCTGTTCTTTCTGACTTGTTTCCTTGAGTGGATAATGTTCGATATCTTTATTCATGATGTCCTCAATCTGAACTTGGGACATGTTTGATCCTGATGTTGACAACTCCATTTGATTGTAGGAGTTAAGAATCTGCTCTTTTTGTGTAACAAAATTTTGTTCTAAATGAAGATCATCTACGTGCCCATCTGTAGAAAGCATCTCATGGGTAGATGGAGAAGTATGGATATGATCATCTTGCATAGATAGGAGAGTGTCCATCAGATTATTGTAGTATCTTGAAGATACAAATTCTTGATCTTGATTAATTTCGAAGTTGCTTTTAACATGCTTTGGATCAAGTTCTTGACATGGGTCAGTTTCAAAGGATGGACTGCTTACAAATGGCTCTTGGATATCTTCATTATGCATGGGAAGTGGCTTAATATCTTCATGATTTTTGAGTGGACTTGGATCAGGTGTTGAGTTGAAGATTCCTTCAATATCGGCAATCATGAGGTCGAAGGATGTCAATATGTCTTGGAAAGGACCATTGCTAGACCTTGGTGAAAGATTCTGATCATGCTTTGGCATAAATTCTTGAGATATGTCCTCTACCTCATTAGGTGATGTAGATACATTTTCAACATGATCACTGGTCGATGCCTCGTTGGATGAAGCGAAAATATCTTTATTGATGGATAGATTTTGAACATTGTTTTCAACAATTGCAATAGAGAGATTTCTAATGTCTTCAACCATAGGGTCAAATGATGTTGACATTTCTTGAATTGGATCATTGTTGGGTATTGTCGATGTATTTTGATCATGATTGAGAGGTGACTCTTGACATATATTCATTTGATCATTGGATGGAGTAGACACAACTTCAAGGTATTCAATGATGGAGTGATCTTGATCTTTGTTCTCAACAGTTGTTATCTTTTGTGTTTGTGCTCGTGTTGGTTGGGTAGCTTGAGAGGTTTGGGAAATTTGAGAGGATTGTTGCACTTGTTGAGCTTCTGTTGCTTGTTGCATGGCTAGATATTGTTGGTATCCTTTTTGAAAAGCAGCTTGTAATGTCACATTGTATTGGATTGATGTGGTGGAAATTGGTGGTGGTGGGGGTGGTGGTGGATTCGAAATCATGTTGGATGTAGTGACAAGTGTTTGAGATACGCTTGGATTGATTGTGGGGGTTTGAGATGTGATGGGCGTGATAGTGGTGTTTGGAATGATTGAAGGGATAGTGATGGTTGGAATAACTGAGGTGATAGGTCCTTGGGAGACCGTATTTTGATTGGTTGGGATCATCATTGTTGCTTGATTGGATACCATCTGTTGGTGCGATGTCGATGGTATATTCAAAGGATTTGACGTGATGGTTTGATTGACGTTAGTTGGATTGAATTGGGTGGCGTGATTGGTGTTAGGTAAAGGGGGAATCCCTAAACCAAGGAATGATGTAGGTAATGGTGGTGGAGATTTCCCTTGGCGCAATGCCTCAACTATTTCCGCAATTTGATCTTGCCAAATTTGTTCTCGATTTTGATCTTGACTCACTTGAGATAATTGATTTGGCTTGTGTTCAAGTAGTTTTGGCATGCATGTTTGCAGTTTTTGAATGGGATTATGGGAAAATTGACTTTGGATAATGTTCTGATTTGGGATGATGTTTAGATTTGGCATGATAGGATGAACATTGTTGGTATTGGGAATCATTTTTCCAAAGTTTTTCGAGTTAGGATTCATGTTTCGAAAAGTTGCACTTGGTACATCCACATTTGGTTTGTAGGGATTTGGTGGGATGATGTTGCTCGTTTGAAGATTCATGTATTGATTGTTTGATTGGTGGATTTGTTGGTTTGGACTTAGATCTATCATTGGGAAATGTGTTCCAAACTTTGACTTGGGCATACTCACACTTGTTGTACCACTGACATTTGTCGAAGGCAATGATCCCATGCATGGACTTTGATAATTGATAGGCATTGCAAGGCTTTGAAGATTCAACTGATTTGGATTACCCAAGATGTATGGATCAAGTTTATATTCCATGTTCTTCTTGTGTTTTGACCTTGTTATGAAAGTGACCTCTAAGGTTCTTAGGACCAATGGCAAGATGGAGGATGAAAGGTGGATGATATGAGTGATGAATGTTTAGGAACTTTGAATCAATGCTAGACTTAGGGATTTTGATTTTTGATTGTTTGATGTGGATGATGAACTTGTAAACCCTAAGATGTTGGATGTTATCTTTAGGATGAACTTATTCAAAAGGTTTGCTAATTCAATTAGATGTATGAGAAAGGATGCATTACCACACACCTAATTAAACAATTGACTTTGATTTGGTTTAAGGATGTACCCAAGTCTAGAATGATGTTTGCAAAGATCTAAAGTTGTTTTGGTGAGATGGATTGATGAATGTTTGGAAGATAGATGAAAGTTTTGATGATCCTAAGAGACTTAGAGAGACTTTGTTTACTAGGCCAAGGTATTGAAGAACACACTTTTCTCTAAAAACAATCAAAAGACCAATATAACCAAGAGATATCAAGCACATGTGTGGGGTCCAATTTGTTATCTTTGCTTAGTGTATTCCTTTTACCACAAACACACTCTTTGATTAAAGTTTCAAACTAAGATGTCCAATGTCTTAAATTTCCTTAAACCCCACAAGATATTTTATGTGGAAATTCAATGAACTTAAGGCAAGGGTTTTCCTATTGTTTACTCAAGAAGACAAATTGAGGTATAATCCAATGCTTAGGAACCTCTACGTGAATCCGCAGGGAAAGCAGTAACATATGGATTGAGTCAATGATATTTGTCTTCAAGAGGGTTTGAAATTTTGAGAATCATGTTGAATGTTTGTTTGCAAAATGTTTTCGAATACACACTGTGTTTTCAAACAAAGAATAGTTACAAGCCCTATGGATGTGTAAGACAATATTTGTTGGATTCCCACTTGACAAGTCCAGCTACGCCATTTTAGTGATGGTTAGATGCTTGACCCCACTGGCTCCTCCACGCACTCACTTATACGGGCAGCCAAGCACCAACACCCATGAAACTCCCATGGCATGCTTTCCATCTCTACTAAAAGCCGTAAAATTGTAGCGCTTTAACGACTGCTCTTGCACCAACAAACATTAAGGATTTTGGCAAATTCTAGCACATGGGTTCTAGTAAGGACTTTCCGTTCGGAGATTGACCCATACAAGAGTCCCTTCGGATCCATCTTGTCGAGCCAACCGTGTGATTATGGCGTTTAACCAAAACCCTCATTTATATCCCTAAATACTCTTGGCTTTAGAGTGTTACCGGTTGAGTCGTCGCTTGAGTACTTTTCCCCAAAGGGGGCCCTCTAAGATAAACAAAGCGAGCAAAGACAATCCAGTAATTCGATCGATCTTTGATGGCACAAAGAAAGAGAATGTGAAAATGCCCCTACTCACACTCGCACAAGATGTTCAATTTTTAAACCCAAATTGAAGTGTTTCAAAGCAATAAAATGTATTTTGAGTGTTTCTCTTGCACCCTAGATCGCATGAAGCGCAAGGGGAGAGGATACGTACTCAAAAGACAATCACACAATTCAAACACTTGTTCGTTTTATACCCTTTAAAGCAATTGTGAATTTGTTTTAAGCACCAAATGAAATGTGAGGATTGCTTGTTCAATTTTTAACCCAAAACAACATCTAGTAAGTGTCTAAGCTTGAATTTTAGTCCAAATTTTGAAAAAAAATTGACGATCTAGTTGGCTTAAAATAGAAAACTAAAGCGTAAAATAGAGGCTCTAAGCATTAAAAAATGCTTTGTCAACTTCAAGTTTGATGCTCATTTCTCCAACTCAAATTTGTTTTATTGTTCGATTCTTAGGTGAGAGCCAACTACTATTGTTTCCCAATGCCAACCTGCAAAAATTAGAAAACAATCACAAATAATAAATAGGATATCTTAAGAAATCAATGATAACTTTATGACAATCTAAAGCACACATTGATGATCTCCTAAATGTGTTTGAAACACCACAAAGGCTACAACGATTAAAATGTGTGTGTGTTCAAACTGCACTCAAAACTTAAATCAAACAAGCAGATTCAATTTTTCCAAATGCCTTACTTGATTTTGACTGAAAATAGAAAAGCTCACCTCCAATCGATATCCAATGTTTAATTTCAATGCATAATAAATCTTGCTTATATATTAAGACTCCTCAAGTCATAAAATCAACGCAGTTAATAAATGTAAATCAGTCATGTTCAATGCTGCATCTCCATAAATTTGTATCGTTTGGGTGAGTAAAGATGTTGCCACCTAAAAAGGATCTTTTCAAGTCATATCAGGAGTAAATGTCTTTTGTAAAACAGTCATGAATTGATTTGGACTTCCTAATGGATTATTGACAAAGACTTAATATTCGCCCTCATAAATCCATCTATTTTATATCACCCTCATAAATCTCTGTCAGAACTTATTTTTCAACCCCTACGCAACCATTCATTAAATCAATCCCTATATAACCTTTCATAAATGCGAACAGTGCAGGAAAAGACAATATCAATCAGAAACAACTATATAAATCGAGAAAGACAGCAATATAGTTGAGAAAAATAGAGATATTAATGACCAAATTGCAGACAAAGTCTGCTACTGTTCTGACAGAAATCCTCTTTGCTTACTGCATCCACACGCATTTGTATAGAAGTCATGTCGGCCTCTTTAGGGGATCCATGGAGATTTTGAGCCTCAAGGCATGTCAAGCGAAATACTAAACGAGTTGCGCGGGGCTTTGCTTGCAATCTTTACATCCATATAAGTAACCCACCGTCATTGCTATTTCCAGAGCAGTAGAAGAATAATAATGGGGAGCCAGACAGATCACGGGAGATCATGGAGGGAGAGCTGTCAGATCCTTACCTAATTCCAGAATGTCAGCAAATGCAAGCTATTAGAGGATACGTGCAGAACCAATATGCTAGAAGACCTCGAAACTTTTTAAAGCAAATGAAATTTGCGAAAGCAAAGGCAAGACACGTGAACTGTTTGAAAGTCTCGAAGCATAGACTAAGCGCGTGGCTATTTGATAGTTTAAAATCATAGAAAAAAGTGTGTGGACTGTTGTAGAAGCATAGACAAGACATGCGAACTGTTTGACCGAATATTTCTTTGAAATGTGATCTCAAGGAATGCTGCGCAGGAAGAAGCACTAAATGCGTGAGGAACTTTTCAAGCAAAAACCGAATTTTTCATCCTTTGACCAGCATCCTCCCCTACGCAAAGAATATTCACTCAACAAGGCATAACTAACAAACTTTCTAAAGCACGTAATGGGAACAATGGGCAGTGATGATATAATGCGCAGCTAACTTCAAAATGTTTAGTGTCATTTCATTGTACCGCCCCAGTTATAGCTAACTTAGAGGAACACGCACAGTGAAAGATTGATATGCAAGAGTGGACACAAAGAACAGGCACGTCGACTGTTATAAGAAATGCCTGAAAGAGATGTCAGCTCAAGGTGAACAACAATGTAATTGGCAGGTGTAAAGCACATCACAACCTATGTTGTCATCCCTCCAGCCCGCGCCCAAACAGATGTTGTAGTTGCAGCTGCTGTGGGAGATATGTATGCAAAAATCTTACACAAGGCGTGTGAACTTTTTCACAAGATTCCTCAAAAGAAATATGGTCTAGAATGAAATCATTGCATGATACGCACCAAATGAACTTGAAAAGGCTTTAGAAACTTTTAAGCAAATGCAATACATTGCTTTGGCAGACATGTACGCAAGATGTGGTCGCATTGACAAGGCTCGTGGACTGTTTGACAGAATGCTTCAAGAGGATGTGGTCTCATGGAATGCAATGATCGCCAGACCTGCACAAAACAGATTCAAAACACTTGAGTCAAAGGCATATGGACATCCATAAAAAGACGTGAAACTTGAAAAAAAATAAAAATATGTTAGATGTTTCTAGCGCCAAAACGTGGTGCATAGACAAGGTGCGCGGACTGTTTTGATAGAATATGGACTGTCAGACAGAAAAAGGCATAGACAAGGCACGGTAACTATTGACAGTGTGCCTCGTGGTCTCATGGAATGCAATGATCGCCAGACCTATACAAAACACATTCAAAATGTAGATAAATCCGCGCACAATTTATTCTTAGTATTCCTCAGAAAACAACGCTCCTCTCAAAATCTGCAAACACAAAGATAATAGCAACAGGTGTGCAAAACTTTACCAGCGAGAACAAAGACTCTTCTGATGCACAAAACTTGGAGTAAGGAACAAATGCTTTATTTCATTGATCTATTGTTATCTTAACTTATACACAGCTTCTTCAAAACTCTAATGCAGATCTATTGTTTTCTTTAATGCAGATCGTTCCTCAATGAATGATGAGAAAACTCTACATGATGCGCCTCCCTTAACCAGAATGATAACAAAATAAAAGACCAGTGATATCAATGCCTCTCAAGCAAATGCAGTGACATTACTCATTAAGAAATACAGCTCACAGTTGATCTGAACCTCATTAGTTTTTATAAAGTATACATGAGATGCAGTCATCAATAAATCAACATGAGATCCCAACGAATAAAGAAAACATGCGATTCAGTCAGCAATAAATCAACATGAGATGCCAACGAATAAAGTAAACATGAGAGCCCTCCTTCTAGCGCCAAATGTAGGCATCATTTTTTAAAATCTGCAAACAAACTACACTTCAAGCATGGGTTAGTGTCATACAAACTCTAATAAAATGCCTCTATGAAATAACTTAGGAATGCTTCCAAATGCAACAAATGATACTAGAAAGACCAAAGCATTATGAAAACAAAACCAAATTACCTATTTCATAGTTGGATTGGTGTCACATGTGCTAGTGACCCTTTCCCAATCCTTGATCAAAGCTAAGATGATAAAATGCAAATGGATATGGTGGAGTGATGATAAACAAGATCAAATCTCAAATGAAGAGAGTAACCTTGCATGAAATTGTGAAGGATTTGCTTGAGGATGATGCACCTATTTAAAGATTTTCAAAATGCTAAGTGTTGAAGAGGGACCAATGTGGGACTAAGATTCTGCCAATGATAGAAGGACACTTGTCAAGTGGTGATTAGTTGATGCATGTGCAAGATTTGGGAAGAGTGCCCAAGAGGGGGAAAATTTGAATTCAAATTTTGCCATAAATGCTGAGAGGGGGACAAGGAAAAACAGCAATAAATGCCATGTTTGACTTGTCATGTTGAGGGAAAATGATTGTTTTAATAAATCAATAAAATTGATTTATTGTGCAAGTGGATAGATCTAGATAATGCAAGTGGGATGGGATTAGCATTAGGTTAGGATTAGATTAAGTTAATGATGATTAGGCTGATTTAATGCTGATTAGATGAGTTGACATTTTGGACTTTGATAATTGATTTATTTAAATCAGAAAATGATGGAATATGATTTAGGATTTGATTTAAATGAAGTCCTGATTTATTTAATTAAATGGATGATGAAGGTTGAATGATAATGTTTATAAGATTATTTGATGAATGGTTTAAAGTGATGAATTTGCCTAATGTAAGAGCTAATTTGACTGAATCCGATTGAATGCATAATGTAAAATTTGCATGTCTACAGTATGGTATTAGGTGTACTAAAGCTTTCCTTTGGTGGTAGTTTATGATTTAGATTTCAATCCTATGATGATAGTACCATATGTTTTCTTCACTTTTGTCTCTTCACTGTGATAGGTGGATGTTTTTATTTGCAGAGTATGTAGTCATAAATGTTATAAAATTCATGGTAAATACTTATGTGGGAATAATTTTTTATGCATATGATGGATGGATATAAAAATGTTGATGCCTATATATCTATGGCATGCTTATGATGTGAGATGATTTTCTTATATTAATGAATTCATATTTCATGTATGATGTCTAATGGGATGCGTATGAATTTCATGCCATTGATAACACCTAATCTATAACTTGGATGTCAGCCTATTTACATTTACTTTTGCATTAATAGTGAATTTTATAGTTGATTTGCAATGGCTGATTTGCATCACGATAAAATAAATAGGAGAGAGCGAAAGATTTCTTAACCAAAGTTATTAATATTAATAGGTTCCTTATGATAGTTTTCCCTCTCTTAGTCATTAGTTCATCCATGAATCTGGCATCATATCAATGGCCTTTTTTTCAATTATGTACTCAAAATTCCCTTATCAAAATCATGTGAATGCAAGTATGAGTGCTTGATTGTTTTTGTGTCATGATACATTATGTACTCTAGTCTAGATGTGTAGGAAGGGACAAGGGGATTGGGTTAGATGGAAAAGGTAGGGGGGATGGTAGTTTGTGTGAGGAAATAAGAAAGGGGATGGGTGGAATTATGTTGGGAAAATATGGTGAGCAATCCTTAAATTTAATATAGCAAAGGACATTATGCCCCAATGGTATAAATGACCAAAGGCACAATCATGTACCTTGCATGGACTTTGAGACTCACAAAATATGCACAAAAAAAAGATTATACCCAATCACTAAATGAGTCCTAACAACCTTAGGGGATCATAGAGGGGATAATATAGCAGACCGAAATGTTTTTAACCCCTCTAGATAAGGCATTAGAAATCATTAGAAAATCACAGACATGCCATACAAAATTACCCATGTCTACTCTGTACCTTGTCATTGACACACCAAGATATGAAAGGATCTAGGTGGCCCCCAACTTTGTAACTTCATAGGTTTGTGATCACAATAATAAATCCCAAAAAAAAAAATCCAAATCTCTTGCCAAAGATAAGATTGGTAGATGTTGTCAAACCAAGGAAGGATTCATCCTATCAGGAAAAGATGGAGGGGATTGTGATGGGCAGCAAGTGGAGTGGTGAGATATTTTTTAGGGATTACACTGATAGTTTAGAATTAGGGGTCTATGCGGGCATGCATGCTATTTTCTTTCTGTGTTGTTTGTCTCGAGGTGATGTGGGTGGTACCTTTGGGATTATGATTTTTTTTTATTATGGGTGGTATTTATTATGGGATGGAATGTTATTATGGGATGAATGAATGAGAAACTAGGCATTTTGAAGACTGCTTCCTACTACACATGATACAGTGGGGTGATGGAATGAATTAGGGGAGGAATGGGATGGGAGTATTTGTGGCCAATTCACACCTTATACAAACACCATCATATAAAATTCATGGGTGTGGTGGGTTATGTGTATGGTAGGCCTAGGAGTGCAAATAACTTCATGCTAACTATAAATTCATGTCTTGTGTTGATTGCATGGTGTTAGGGTGGTCAATTTTCAGCCAAAAGTAATCCAACAATAAAATAATCATGTGAGATTTATAACAGGCATGAGTGGCGTGTGATGGTGATAATCATGCAAGTTATCTTATTTATTATTGCTACTGCATGCATGTGTCTCTTTATGTTTTTGTTGGTTTACTATGAGATCTTAGATCTTGGGGGCTTGATCATCCTCGTTGATCCTTGTCATCTTATCTTTGCAATAGTTGCATAATTGGACTTCTTGACTTATTTTTCTACTTTAGCATGAGTCTAAGTGTGAGTTCATACTCTCACTAAAGTGGGGGCTAAATGTAGTGTAGGAAATTGTATACCTTTGCAATTTCACACTATGTTTGCATCCCCTAAATAAATTGGACTTAATTAAGCCTCTAATTGACCAAATTATGCATTTGAAAGCCTTATTATTCTCATTTTCCAAAAGAGAAACCTATATTAAACAATTAGCAACATTAATTAAACTACCTTGGAAATTGAGTGTCCTAGACTTAGGTCCTATGACCCATTCTCCCAAGGGCGAATGGGTCCCCTCTAAGTCCTAGGACCTAATTTTTAATATGTTTTTGGCAGCATTTTAATGATTCAAATTCAAGTTTCAAGTGTTGGCTTTTAGAATCTGATTTTTTGGAAAAAAGAGATAAACAATTATAAATACATAGTATTTCTATCATTTGAGAAAAAAACTAGGAAGAACACACTTTTTGGAGACTTCAAAAGAGAAAATATTATTGTCAAGAGTATTGAAGAGCAACATTATCAACCATCTACAATAGAAATCAAGATCATATCATCATGTCAAAGTTAATGTGTGTTCATGTCATTTTTTGGAGCTAACATTATAATGTAGGTTTCAAGCATTCAAGCAAGCATCCAGGCCTCAATCAATCACACCAATTCATGCAATATCCAACCCTTAAAGTAATGTGTTTGACTTCAGTCCTCTAAGGGCAGCAATTAAGGGTTTGGTGAGTTGTAACAAGCTTTGTTCATTCATCAATTCCTTGTCATTATTTCATTATCAAGGTTTAATTACCAAATATGGGGTTTGACTAAGGAAAACCCCCATTCACCAAAAAAAAAAATTGCTTCTCTCTTTGAATGTGCAAATTTATAGGTGAAGAAGGACTAAAAGTTGATCAAAGGAGAAATTTTGCAAATTTTATTTCTAGCTTTCTGATAGAAAAACCTAGAGGAATCAAAAACTTAGATCTAGGATAAGAGAATTACAAAAACTGATTTTGGACACTCTGCTTAGGACTCATTCACCCAGGGGTGAACCAGTCCTACTACATGCCCTGAAACCCACTTTTTATCATAGGTGCTATAGACATCTAAATTTGTCCACTCCCATATGGTCAAACTTATCCTTATATTCTCCTAGCCCATCTCCATATTCATATATTAATTAAATAATTCATCACTTGATTAATATTTATCATATTCCTAACATTCCCTAAGGTGCTTAATTATTTAATTAAATACTTCACCCCTTTCCTCTCCAAATTAAATAAATAGACTAATTTATTTAATATTGGTCATTTTATCCCACATGGATAAAATCAATTTTTAATTCATCCTTTTTCCCTCTCCACATGTCACTATTCTCCACAATTCTTCCTTAATCTAGGTTAACTTAATTAACCTATGATTAGGATGTGAACACCATTAATTGTGGTTAGTGTAACATCCTCCATAATTTTCCATTTGCCTCTAATCCTATCATTAACCTGCCTAATCAGTTGCACAACCACTAATCATGATTAATTAGCCCCTAACCTAAGTCTCTTTCCATTTACGACATGAGTACCTAAGTCAACCTTCTTTAATTATTTCTCCTTTTCGAGAAGAAATCTCCATCCCCCAAAGAATTTATAATTCCTTGTTTATTTTTCCCAACATGCCAAGTTGGAATTTTTAATTACATTATTCATTCAAGGCACCTAATGTGGAGTTTTAAATTCCACTTTATCCTTCCCATGTCCTTGGAGGAATTAAAGGATAATTTTTAATTCCTCCCCCCATATCGCAATTTCCTTACAAGGGGAATTTTTAATTCTCCTTGTTCTTCCCAATGCCCCTTTTTCCAAAATCTACAAGGATTTGACTTTTGAGATCCTTCCATCATTTGAAGAAGGATAAGACAAGTCAAGCATTTTCCTCTCCCCAAGGTACTTGAAAGTACCTCCACTTGGATGACACCTCATCTCCACATCACTTCCCCCCTTCCACATAGGAAGACACACGTAGATTCCTCAAGGCATCTCAACCATTGATCCCCAAAACTTAATTTTAATCCTAGCCCTCCATTTTATGCCCTCCAAAATGGCTAAATACTTAGCCAATTTCATTCATTCCAACACTTATGCATTTTACACTCGCATACACTTACTCTCAAGTTTTCTTACTGCCTCCATTGTTGCAACTTTTGATCTCCCATTATGCATCCAATCCATTTGCATACACTTCCATTGCATCCACCATGTTATCACAATCATTCTAGTGTAGGTTACGTGCTATCATCTTGTCAAAGGAGCACACATCTTCAAATCAATTAAGGGCCAACCAACTTCATCAAATTTGAACAAGGTATAATATTGTGTTTACTCTTAATTCTTGTTTGAATTTTAACTCTAAGGCCAATCTTGAGGTGTTGTTTTGCTTTCTCCTTTGCATTTTACTTTCATTTGTATAGCTAGGTAGGAATTCACTATACACATTTCTAGCACACCCGGTGGGACCCACATCATGGGTCTATTTTATGTTTTTTTTTGTTTCATTTTTGCAAGATTTAGAATTTTTGGGACACATAGGCAATTCCACCCGATGGGTGATTCCACATCTTAGAGAGGAAATTTTTCTCTCTATATAGGTGATTGCGCTCTCGGCTTCCCTTTCTAGATCTAGATAGGCGGGTGTGTGTTATGCTCTCCACATAGGAAATTCTTATAACTATAGAGGAAATTTTTCTTCATCCTTCACAAGCGACTCCGTGTTCTTCTAGGGAGACTCTGCAATTTCCTATAGGGGTGATTCTACCTTCCAAAGGGGCGATTTTAAGGTAAACTCGAGACTGTGTTTTTTTGCTAAAACTTGTCTTTGGATTTGGCTTCAGGAAATGACTAGCTAACTTGTATGTTTGTGTCTAGGTTAATTACTAACGGCTTGTGAAGCTTGCTTCTTGTTTGATGAAGACTAGTGGTATCGAAACTACTAACGTATTTTTTGCAAGATGAGCGGTCGAAGAATTTAGAATAGTGGATTTCCCCAACTAGCTAGGCACACATAGACTTAATTAAAGGGTCAATTAACTTGTTTGACTTTTTGGAGTTTTTGTTGATGTATGCTCTCCCCTTGCACCATATGGTGAACTTGGGGATCAAAAATCATAGTTAACTCAAGTCCATTTGTGTTTACCTAGGAGGTGTTAATTTTGTGTGTATTCTCTCCCCTTGCACTATGTGCTAGCCTAGGGATTAGAAACACATAACTCTTCCTTCCCTTTAGGAGGCTTGCTTGGGATTTCATCACCCAAGGGACAACCTCAACTATGCGAACTAGTGGGGTATATAAAGGGGGGAGAACTAAAGTTGTACCCCAATCCAGTCACATCATGTCTAGTGAAGTGTTGATACTAGGGTGATTCCTAGTTAGGCATGTAGGGTTGGTTTGAGTTTTTAGTACCTTTGTTGAGGCTCTTGACCCACGCTTTTGATGGGTTGATGTTCATGGACATGCCTCACACACCCTCCTAGTGTATCACAAACTCCCCTAGTTTACCTGTTAAGCCTAAATAAGACTTGTGTTTAGTCATGGCTTGGTGTAGTGTAGGAGATGTGCATCATATCTCGAAGAAGTTTACACCCACCATTTGACTCCCTTGAGTAAAGATAGGAATTCTTGACTTTGTATACGCTACATGTAGCTTTTTAAGGAGAGGGTGATTGGGTTATCCTTCCATTCTAGGATGCCCCTAGTTGTCTGCTCAAGCAAAAATGAGAGTGCATACACCTATTTTGGGTGTCCCTACACTTGAGTTAAGGAGATTCCTAGTGTGGGCTACATCTAGTTTGTAAATACTTACTACTAATTTTAGGCTTGTGCAAATGCTTGGCATGTTTTCTTGTGTTATACCAGAGCATATTGAGTCTTGAGTCCATCTTGCCTACTATCTATTTTTTGTTGTTTTCTTGGAGTCCTTTGCTAGTTTTTTTTGCCTTAGAGGCTACTCTGCTTCTCACAAAGGAAAATTTTCACTCTAGACGATTGATCCTACCTTCACGGATGATTTTTTGTTAGTTATTAGTCTGATCCATTTAGTCATTTTTCTCTTGATAGGTGATTTTGTCTCCCTGAGAGGTGAATCTTCTCATCTATGTCTATCCCATAGTTAGGGGATCCTGGTCTCTTCAGGGGTGAGTACATCATAGACATCCATATAGTCATCTTGGTTAGGAAATTTCACTCCTTACATAGGAAGTTTTTCCTTCATTTTCCATACAGTCAAACCCCATTAGGTGAATTTGATTCTAAAAGAGGTGAATCCATCCATATTGTCCATATTGCTCTATTGGATGATTTCATGTCACCTAGAGGTGATCCCAAGTCTCTGTTCGTACACTTTCAATGTCCCAATTAGGTGATCCTATATCATCGATAGGAAAATCTGTCTTCCCGAGTTTGTACTAAGTCTTTCCCCAATAGGCGATTCCGCCTCTGTGAGAGGTGAATATGTTCCATCCATCTATATAGTCTAACATCCATAGGTGAATTTATCTTCCCACATCTATACAAAATTTCCCTAGATAGGTATTTTTGCTACCTAGATAGGTGATTGTGTGACGCTATCCGTACATTATAATGTCCATAAGTGACTTTTTCCCCACATTTGTACCGAAGTTTTGTAAAAGGGTGATTCTGTCTTTCCCTAGATAGGAATTTTTGCTACCTAGAATTGCATCTTCCTATCCATACAATCAATCCTTCATAAGCAATCTCGTTGTTTGTACAATGATCCTTAGATAGGAAAATCCATGATACTCAAGGGCGGTACCACTCGTATTTCTATACACCCATATTTGATAAGTGAATCTGTATTTGTGGTTCGTAAATTCCCTTCAGTCCTTGATAGGTGATTCTACTTCCTACAAAAGCAAATATATTATATTCTAGATGGGTGATTCCACTACCTATAAAGACAAATCTGTTTCACATAGAAAATCTCAAGATTGAACCATCTGGACTAGTGAAAGCTTACGTTGTTCCAAGACTAGTCTTGTGGTCAAAATATTTTTAGCATCCTCTAGTCTCCCATAATTGCCATTTTTGTGCATTCAAATTTTCCAAAAGTCATCAATGTTAGTGTAATTAATATTTAATTACACTTGCATAACTTTACTTAGGTAATATTTTAATTCCTAGGTTAATTATTCTCATCCTTATCTTTTTGAGCTATCTTGTTTCTCAAGATAAGATTAGGGTTATGCATACTTTGTTTTTATAAAGAAAATCATCTCATGTAATTATGGATTCCTGAATAATAATATTTTGCACATCTTTTTACAATAGCTTTGCTTTTTTCTATTTTTCTCTTCTATGGAAAGTTTTTTTGGTTTGCATGTCTGATCTTGGTTTCTAACATGGTATCAGAGCCTCAATTTGCAGCCCCTTCTCAAAATATTAAAAAATCAAAATACAGCGTTGGTTTTTGCACTTCCCATTCAAATAGGCTCTGCCACCCACCCGCCACCTGATGGCCACCCATGTGCAACCCACCACCGGTGGCAGCCGCCGGTTCGCTGCTTCCCGTCCAACCCCAAAGGGATTCAACCTTTTGCAGTTGGTCCTATTAAGGACCGGGCGCCTGTGCTATCAGCCCCCGTGGGCCCATTCAATAGCCTACAGTCCTATCGAGGTCCAGACCCCCAAGCTTAGTGCCCGCAAGTCTGAAAACCCCAGCCCTGGTCTTATCGGTGACCAAGGGCTCTGCCGCCAGTTAGTGTAATTAATATTTAATTACACTTGCATAACTTTACTTAGGTAATATTTTAATTTCTAGGTTAATTATTCTCATCCTTATCTTGTTGAGCTATCTTGTCTCTCAAGATAAGATTAGGGTTATGCATACTTTGCTTATATAAAGCAAATCATCTCATGTAATTATGAATTCCAGAATAATAATATTTTGCACATCTTTTTGCAATAGCTTTGATTTTTCTATTTTTCTCTTCTGTGGGAGGATTTTTGGTTTGCATGTCTGATCTTGGTTTCTAACATGGTATCAGAGCCTCGATTTGCAGCCCCTTCTCAGCTTTTTTGGATATTTTCAGTGCAAAGCACGTTCGGGGTTCCTCAAGGGTTTCATTCCTTGAACATATTCATGCAACGTCTTGGATTAGATCGGGGTTTTCCATTGGATTCAGAGCACTGGAAAAAGTGAGGATTGACTTTTATTTCACTAATTTTGGTCATCGTTGAAGAAATCTGTGAGGGTTTCAAGCTCGATGATTTTTCTGAGTGATTTGGGGGTCACCTAATTTTCAGAGCATCTTGGGCCAAAACGTACCTCACTGTTAGATTCATAGTGCCCAAAAACCCCTATTTTCATATAAAGTTTGTCCATTTTGGACAAAGTCATCTTAAGAGGCAAAAAAAATTTGCAGGGAGGCCGTACGACCTCCCCAACACACATTCTGAGGCACATTTTTTGAAAAAATAAAAAAAATCAAAAATCAAAATAAATTTTAGCGCTGCCAGTTATTTTGGAGGCCACCACCCAGCAGCGACCAAGTGGCCACCAGGCGGTCACCCACCAGCCACTTCTTAGGCGGCGCCACCCTCTTTCACCACCGGCTAGGTCTTCAGCCCCCCGCTGGCTATTCTACACTAGCACCTGGTTTTATAAGTGACCAACACTTAGCTTCAGCCTCCGTAGGCTTAAAACATAGCAGGTGGTCCTTTAGAGGACCATGGGCTCCCCCCAGCCCCCTACAGCGCCAACCCAGCTCCTACAGTGGTCACATGACTGACCAGGAGCTTCGGTTCCTGACATTGCCACTAGCCCCCTGGTCCACCCAGGCGACCAGGGGCTTTTATTTTTTAGCCCCTGAGGGTTGTAGAAGGGCATATTGGGTAGAATCAGAGCACTTTCATGGAATCGGCCATAACTTTTGCATACACTGTCATTTTTTTGCATACAAGATATCGTCAAAAAGTTGGTTCCAAGATCTTTGTAATGGTGGAGGTTTGATTTTTTGGTTTTTCTTTTTTGATTCCTTTTTCAGACTTGGAATTCAGATGTTGTTTTCACTCCATGAGACATCTTTTGACTCACTTATCCGTTTTTTTCCATTCTTGCGGCATTGGAAAGCTGGTTCAGTCCTCTACATAGATCTGAGGTCTATTTTTATTTTCTATTTATGCATGTTCATCATTCTCTCATTTTACAATCCTTGGGTTATTGTAATAAATGAACTGATATAAAGTTCCATTAGGGGGGTTTCTTGCATAATAATCTGTTTAGAGTGTGCATGCACTTTGATCTCATCTTGGTTTGATCACAACTCACATGGGTTATATCTGGTTTCTTAGTTTCTTTTGGCCACATCTTGTCTTAGCTTGACACATATTAGATTCACATCGGTTCACACTTCAAATTGGGAGTTTATGGTTATTGATTCGCATTGGTTCATATCCTTCTTAGTTTGAGGGCCATGTTTTTATGGTTAATGTTCCAGAGTATTTATGGTACTTGTTCCCATGGAAGAGTTTTAGTCTCAATTTGGCATTAGCATCGAGATACATGGTTTCCAGATTCTATCATCATTTCATCTACTATTGCTTCACAGATTCCAGGGTTGTTCCAGTTTGTGAGTTTTCCAATGTTCTGTGGCATCGAGTCTGCTGTCGCATTATTATGATTCCACTTTGGTTTCTTGTAGATAGAAGTATCTTTCCTTGCTTGTCGAATTGCAGTTCCAGTGTTACTCCATAATTTTCTTCCAATGCTTCTTTGCAACAATCATCTCATTGTAGGGGGGTTTTGTCCCACTGGGTTTTCCTTCTCTACCTCATTATTGCATTTGTACATGGGTACCTAATCAGGCCTTGTTGCCGGACCCATTCATGCTTTCTTGCATTCATCTTAGTTTTAGGTGCATGCTTTTTTAGTCTCCCTAAGTTGCACTTATGGGGGGGTGTTAGTGTAATTAATATTTAATTACACTTGCATAACTTTACTTAGGTAATATTTTAATTCCTAGGTTAATTATTCTCATCCTTATCTTGTTGAGCTATCTTGTTGCTCAAGATAAGATTAGGGTTATGCATACTTTGCTTTTATAAAGAAAATCATCTCATGTAATTATGAATTCCTGAATAATAATATTTTGCACATCTTTTTGCAATAGCTTTTCTTTTTCTATTTTTCTTTTATGTGGAAGGCTTTATTTTTTAGCCCCTGAGGGCTGCAGAAGGCCATAATGGACATTTTTGGAGTAGTTTCACGGAAACAGGCATAACTTGGGTATACGACATCCTTTTTTGCAAAAAATATATCGTCAGAAAGCTGGTTCCGAGCTCTTCACAATGGTGCAATTGTGATTTTTTGGTTTTTCTTTTTTGATGCCTTTTTTAGCCTCAGAAGTCGCATGTTGTTGTTTTCACTCCAAGAGACATATCTTTTGACTCGCTTATCTATTTTTTTCCATTCTTGTGGCGTTGGAAAGCTGGTTCAGTCCTCTACATAGATTTGAGGTCTATTTTTATTTTCTATTTATGAATGTTTAGCATTCTCTCCTTTTACAATCATTGGGTTATTGTAATAAATGAACTGATATAAAGTTCCATTAGGGGGGTTTCTTGCATAATAATCTTATTAGAGTGTGCATGCACTTTAATCTGATCTTATTTTGATGATAGCTTGCATTGGTTATATCTGGTTTCTTTGTTTCTTTTGGCCACATCTTGCTCTAGCTTGACACATATCAGATTCACATTGGTTCACACTTTAGATTAGGAGTTTATGGTTATTGATCCGCATTGGTTCAGATCCATCTCAGTTTGAGGGCCATTTTTTTATGGTTAATGTTCCAGATTCTTTATGGTACTTGTTCCTATGGAAGATTTTTAGTTTCAGTTTGGCATCGGCATTGAGATACACGGTTTCCAGATTCTGTCATCATTTCATCTACTGTTGCTTCACAGATTCCAGGGTTGTTCCAGTTTGTGAGTTTTCTAGTGTTCCATGGCATCAGGTTTGTTGTTGCATCATTATGATTTCGCTTTGGTTTCTTGTAGACAGAAGTATCTTTCCTTGCTTTTCAGATTGCAATTCGAGTGTTACTCCATAGTCTTCTTCCAGTGCTTCTTTGCAATAGTCATCTCATTGTAGGGGGGTTTTGGCCCACTAGGTTTTCCTTCTCTACCTAATTATTGCATTTGTACATGGGTACCTGGTCAGGCCTTTTTGTCGAGACCCATTCATGCTTTATTGCATTCATCTTAGTTTTAGGTGCATGCTTTTTTAGTCTCCCTAAGTTGCACTTATTGGGGGGTGTTAGTGTAATTAATATTTAATTACACTTGCATAACTTTACTTAGGTAATATTTTATTTCCTAGGTTAATTATTCTCATCCTTATCTTGTTGAGCTGTCTTATTGCTCAAGATAAGATTAGGGTTATGCATACTTTTCTTTTATAAAGCAAATCATCTCATGTAATTATGGATTCCTGAATAATAATATTTTGCACATCTTTTTGCAATAACTTTTCTTTTTTCTATTTTTCTTTTATGTGGAAGGTTTTTTGGTTTACATGTCTGATCTTGGTTTCTAACAATCAAATTATCCATCTGATCATAGCTTCATCTTAGGTCATCCTTAATCATCATATCGACCATCCAACATTCAATCTAAATCCCCTAGACATCTATTTGAGATATTTTATCCAATTTTTTTGGTTAATCATCATATACCATCATCATCCTTATTCACTTAGGAGTGTAATCTGCCCTGAGTCATTAATTATTTGTAGCCTCATCAATTTTCTTCCATCTAAAGGAAAAAAATTTTTGTAATCATCCTTTTGCATCATCATATCCAATCCAATCCAGTCATCATCATCATCACAATCATACAATTTTCTTGAGATCATTAGCTTATCTCAAATAACAATCTTATAATAAAAACATAATCCAATCAAGATCTCAAGTCTAGTCAATCCAATCCAATCAATCATCTAAATGATCATCCAATCAATCAATCCCTCATCTTAGTAGTCCCTTAATCAGTCATCCAATCATCATCACTTAGTGCCATCCTAGGGATTCACATCATCCTCATCTCTTGGTCATCCACATTTTCATGTTTGTTACCACTTGATCATAGGACAAAAAGTTAATGGAACTACAACAGTCATAGGTTGATCAATCATAGTATCCTCCCAATCCACCCACTAATGGTGGATCTCAGTAGTCCAACACAAAAAAATTCCTGGGATCCAATCCTCAACATCTCATGGAGGAAGGAATTGTTAATCAACTTGATCTATATATTGAGGAATATCTTACTAATCTAGTTAACATGCAAATGACCAACCGTATCATTGTTTAATGGTTGGACAAAATCCTTGCTTCATTACTCATGAGAAGTACTAAACCACCACCCGAATTTGATATGATGCAATACACTAACACAAGAATGACTTCTTAATCACAAGATCCTTAGAGTTCTCAAGTTCATCCAGACCTATTAGTCCCTTAGGCTCCACAAGTTCCTCAGGTTGCCCCACAAGATACTTGGTATCAACCAAGATTTGGGAATAATGTGTGTTATCAAATTCCACCTCCTACCATTCAAATTTCTATTAGAGGAGCAACACCTAAAGTCACCAATCCACAAGGTCATACATCCATTCCATTTGTGCCACCTCTACCACAATATCAATCAAACCAGTCAGCAAGAAATGTTGGGGGCATCATAACCAATCTTAGCATCTACCCCCCATGTCCTCCTCATTCAAACACAACCATTGATGCAACAAGCACCACCATTTACTCCTAGTTGTTCCATCCCATAGCCACTACCTTATCAACAATCCACACAACCTGGACCTCAAAAAGTCCCTCAACAACAATCCACACAATGTGTTCCTAAAAAATTCCTCAACAATAATCCACACAATCTAGTCCTCGACAAGTCCCTCAACAACAATCAAAACAATCCAGTCCTTAAAAAATTCCTCAACAACAATCCACATAATCTAGTCCCCAACAACAATACCAACCACAACCTCCACATATGTACACCAATCAACCCCCTCATTATTTTTCACCATGTTATCATCAACCTTTACCCTTTGTGGAACCTCCTCTACAAAATACTTATTACCAACCACCTCCACCACCTAACACCCTATGATAGCAATACAACACAACTAATCACAATTACCAATATTTCTAGCACCAAAATCAATAACATGCATCCTATATTAACCCGTAGCAACCCACATCCAACACCTACAATAGCCATCCAATCCACAACCACCTCCATATTTCCCTCCACAACAACCAACATACAACTACCAATCCAATCCATCATATTACTAATAGGTTCCATCCCAACAATAATTTGCATCATCCTACCATCAACCACTTCCACAACAACAAAAAATCTATGCCAGCCAACAACAAACTTATACCGATGAATGTCAATAGGTACCATCATACTATGGCAATCCATCCTTCAATCAATCACTTCCACTACCATCATACCAACAATATACTCTCCCTGATCAATCCAATCCAACAAGTCCTTTCCCATCCATTACTATTAACAAAGAATGGGAAGACATGAAGGATACCTTGAAAGAGTTACAAGCTGACACATCATCATCCAAAAATTCCTTAAAGTTCAAAGAAATTTGTTCATACTATTTGATCCATCGATTTCCACCGTTCCCTTTTTGAAACACTTTGAAATTCTAAAATTTGAGAAATATAAGCGAAATGGAGACCCACGAGACCACTTACAAGAATTTTACATAAATTTTCAAGAGGTCTTATACAATGACAATTACCTCATTTGGTTGTTCCCTCATAGCTTGAGTGGACAAGCCTTAAAGTAGTTCTTACGTCTCCCACGTGGATCGATTTCTACATTTTCTAATTTGTCATAAAAGTTCGTAACACACTTCTCTTAACTTAGAGAAGGATATAGATGCCATGGACCTTATGAAGTACAAGAAATGTAATGGTGAGACATTTTCAAGCTACCTGCAAAGGTGGTGAGCTTTAGCGAGCTATCTTTAATGTGGGTATCTTTGTTGAAAAATCACATCCTAAGTTGGCCTATAACTTGTGCATCCATTATGCAACTACCTTTGTTGAAGTCATTGAAAATGGGGTTACCATTTAGAAGGATTTGATCACTAATGGAATCATTAAGATCTTCAAGGAAGACAAATACAAGCAATACAATGATAAATCCAACTATTGGAACAAGAATAAGAACATGATCAATAATGGTGTCATCGAAACCAAACCTGTCGAAGTGGCTAATGCTTCTCAAGCACCACAAAAAATTCCCTAACATCCCATTTCTAATGTCATATGGAAATTCCACAAGGGGTTCCTCATCCTCCTAATCATTCCAATCAATCAGGTCAAGGGAACGTTAAATGAACATTCACCCCCTTAAGGGAGACCTTAGAGGAAGTCTTTAGAAGGTTGGTTCAAGCCAACACAATTTTATATCTTGTCACCAAACCTTTTGATGAGTCTAAACCAAAGCCAAATTGGTATAGAGAAAATGATTATTGTGATTACCATAAGATCAAATGTCACTCTACTAACAAGTGTCATGGTCTCAAGAGTTATATCTAGGATCTAATCAATCAAGGAGACAATGTAGTCGAGGGAAACCAATCTCAATCATCTAATGCTCAATTACAATTATTCCAAAATTCTTTCCCAAAGCACAATGAGGGTTCTAGCTCTACCAACATGAATACCAAGTTCAACAACAATAATCAAAATAACCAAACCAACAATATTAATTATACTAAGGTTCCTTTCGATTATGATAATATAGTTGGTTGCATTACACAAGTAGACCCATGTGTCTCTATGATTTGTGTAAAGGGATAGGACCCTCAATGTGTTGTCACCACATGTTGTACCCATATATCAGTTCCAAGACCCTCCATGTCATCCCAGTCAACTCCTATGAACTCACAGTATAACATCCTTGAACACCTAGGCAAGACTCCAACTCAAATATCTATCTTATATTTGTTGAAGTCTTCCCCAACACATTAGGAAATCTTCACCAAAGCTTTATGGGACACTCATGTCCCTAATGATATATATCCTACTTAGTTCCAAGCTCTCGTAGGACACCTATCATCTACATATCAGTTGGGATTCAATAAAAATGGTATGCCACCAATTGACACCACACATAACCATGCTCTTCACATAGAAGTCCTTATTACTAAGCACAAAGTTAAATGAGTCTTGGTAGATAATGGATCTGACCTCAACTTTTGTACACTAAAATTCATAAAATAGGTGGGGTATACTCATGTTGACTTGGATAATCAAGTGATCACCATCAAGGCTAAGGACAATGTAGAACGAGATTCAAGGAACCATTTGTCTTCCCATTTAGGTTGGAACCACCATGTAGTATATGACTTGGCATGTCTTTGATCTGGACCTTCCCTATAATCTCCTCATTGGTTGGCCATGGCTCCATACTATGTAGGCTATTCCTTCCATGTATCACCAATGCCTCAAATTCCACCACAATGGAATTGAGGTCGCCGTTCTTGCTGATCAACATCCTTTTGAGTACTTGTTAACGCCAAAAATTGACGAGGTAATAGATTCTTATGGAAAACTCAGTTTAAGGGGGACCTTTTGTGCTAAACTGAGTAACCTCTAGCTTTTTAGAGAAGCCAACTTCTTCTATAATGGGGTTTGGAAAGGGAAAAGGAAGCAGATATAATAAAGTAAAGTCTAACCTAAGGCGATGTGCCAAGATTTGCTGATGAGCACGATAAATCATAGATTTAAGGGCCTGAATAGTGTTGTTGTATTCCAAAACATCAGAGACTTAAGATTATAGCATAGAAAATTCATTTATTGACATAAAATAATGTTGCATATATTCTCACCACTAAGAAGAGTCATTAGACATGATTTAGATAAGAAAAATTGTATCCAACATATATAGAAGTTCTTCAAATGAAGTGTCAAGACAGTAAAAAGCACAGTTCACAGTTTAATCAAAAGCATGAAAAATAGAAAGGCCAAACAATTGGCACAGTTTGAAAGTCACAATCTAAATAAAACAGTAATAAAGGCCTAGAGTTTTTTGCTAAAACCAGTGTGTTTTTCTTCAAATTTTGGACCATTTCCTCTCAACAGAGAAAGTATATATAGCAGGAAAACTCCCACCGCTTCGGAGGACAGCAACAAAAAAGATCTCATAATCCTCCGCAATGATGTTTGAATCAAAATATTCCCACGGCTATTACAACAACATTGAGCCAAAACACAACATCCGGTCATCCAAGGCATAGGTGCATCCTTTGCAATGATGGCGGTTGTCCTAGCCAGGTTTGAGAAGACAAGTGTCATCCATCGCTGTGAATGATTATGACAAGCGGCACCCAATCGCATTATCTCCTTCAACCAGCCTATCGCCCGCACAACAGATCAACTGTTAGGCACATGGCAGCCTTTTGCTGCCCACATGAAACCTTCTCCCATCACTACCAAGGGTTTGCAAAAATGCAACACATGTCCAATGGGCTGAGGACTTCATCACAACGGAGGGAACGCTCCATCAACCAAGCATAAAAGATGTGTGGCAGCCTTTCGCTGCCCACGGTTGCTTATTTCATCCCCACATTGAGATATTTGGGATCGGCTGACACGTAGCAAGATGTGGGGCCCTCTGACACTCCTTAGAAATGACGACCTCGTGGAAGCCTTTCGCAACCCGAAGAGACCTCAAGGAAATAAGAAACAAAACATCCTGCAACCGTGACACGTGGACGCACAATGCAGTTCCTCAGGACTCGAATGGAAAGTCATTACTTGAAGCTGTGAAGAGTAGGCACGCAAAGTGGTAGATCAAAACTTTGATAAAAATCCGAGCAAACTCGGTGATGCATAGACTGGCACACACATAATGCAAATATAAACCCGAAGGGAGCTACTCAAAATTTATTTAACAACTTTTGGCGACTATCAGGGGCGTTTCGACTAAGGAACAGAGAACCCAAAAAAATTATCTGGCTCTGCAAACCAGAGCCTTATTCAAAGGGCTAATGGAGTCAGAGATTGGAAAGAGCCACCTACAACAGCGACCACTCATCTTCGAACGGCTTTACTATGTTGCGCAAATTCTCCTATGCTCCACGTAGGTCGATAGTTTCTTTGTGAGGCAGCACATTAGGTAAACTGACCCCTACTTGAATATGAAATAGCAGCTAAGAGAGAGGATGAATGACTGCCTCAATGTCGGCTACCATTGGAGGATGGTTGAACTCCCTGAAAGCCTCCGGGTCGCCTTCCTTCTCTTCAATAATTTCCACAATCTACGTAGTCGTGGCAATAGAGTCATCCTCGAGGAATGGGGATGGCAATCCCATCCTGTCTAACCCGGAGAAACATCCCCGTATGCTATCTAGTGTTTTACTCAGAATAGCTGCGGCTGCCTTAGTGTGCTGGAAGGTGGAGTGGCAATAGATAAATTTGTTTTCCATCCAAGCAGCAACGTCCCGATCTTCAATACCCGCTCCGACAAGGTGCTCGTCAGAGACGGAGTATAGCTTGTTGAACAAATCTTTCACCTTAGGAAACTTTTCCACAATGAATCGTGGGAACTGCTCAATAGTATCATGGGCCTCCTGGTTGAGCCTTGATGCCTTGTCAATAAATCGGAGGGTAGGCTGCAGCATTAAGCAAAAGGTTTTGATTTTCTCCCAGTGAGAAATGTATAATTTCCTAACCAGCGGAATGATATCAGGTTGCCCAGGGGAAGGCAAGAGAGAGGCTTTAAGCGAAGTAATCTCCACATCTCTTGAAATAAGTGCCTCAGCTAATTCTACCTTTTTCCTTTTCTCGAATGCCAGCTACTCCACATAGTTACTCATTTCTTTATTCCAAGTATGCTCAGCTCGGGAGTGATTTGCTAAGTGCTCTTCTAGAGAAGCCTTTGTCTCTCGGAGCTCATCCTCTAGTTGAGACTTTAGGCCTTTAAATTCGGCCTCCTTCTTTTGTATTCCCTACTCATTTTGAGCCCGTTGGCATTCCAACTCTTCCCCTTTTTGCACCATATCCTTAGTATACCCAAGGCGGAGGCGCTTTAGCTCTTCATCTTTTATTTGTAGATTTTGTTGCGCTTCCTGGTTCTTACTTTGTAGTTCTTTTATTATGCTAGGGTCAGCAACCTGAATCTTCGCAATTTTGCTTTGAAGCCTGTTTCTCTCATCCTCTACTGTCAATGTCCTTTCGGTCATGTAGGCAATATCTGCCTCTAAGGATTTCTCCTTCCTTTCCAAAAAACTAACCATTTCCCTGGCTGTCTTGAGCTACTCATCCTTCTTCTTTAACTGGCGACCAGTTTTGAGGAAGTCGAAAGTGACTACCCGCTACATTTCCTCCATAATTTCAACTTTATCCTGTGGTTGGGCTACCTTCATGTTGAGTCCAACTGCATATATCTCATAGTCTTCTAGTTGCATTTCTCTTTGAGGCTTGCTTACCCTCGGGTATATGGTCGCGAACTTTAATTCTTGTTGGGCCTCATCATACAGAGCATGTACTCTTGGCTCGGCAGGACCACTGTCATCCTTCACCTTGCGTTTCCTCATCCTGCTCGCACATGCCTCCTTTCCACAATCTATTTATGCTATGAATTTGGCTGGCGATGAAACCAGTCCACTTGTAAAAGGAGCACCGGAAGGTAGGGCATAGGGATAGGTAACCTTCATAGGCGTGGGCATTTGTTTCTTTTGGAGAGTGATAGTTTGTGGAGAGAAATGAGGCACGTTCCATAGTTTGGTTTGAGAACCAACAGTAGGGCTAGCCATTTGTAATGACTAAACTGGGGAGTTAGTCGTAAAGCTCATTGGCTGGGAATGGGGGGTTGTTAACGGGGTATTAGCCTATTGCAATGGAAAAGGATCCGTAATAATAGCGGAGAAAGGATGGGAACTCACAAGGGGAATACTTTCCAAAAATGGTGTGAGGAAGGTCTGAGCAGTAGCGGCAAGCATAAGCATATGCAGAGGGGTAATTATGAGTGGGTAGCCCTGCAAAAATTGGGCGAATCCAACCGGATATGTCAGACTAAAAGCAGAGGATAGAGAGCCAATCGACAATAGGGCAGGGGTAGATACTAAAGAATTAGATGCAAGAGAAGAAGGAGCGAATTGTACCTATTGACTAGTTGTTGGCATCTCCAGAAATGTTTGTGGCTCCCCCACAAACTCCGGCGTTTGGCTAGCAGCGAGTACTCCTCCTTCGGTAGGTTCTTGCGAACCCTCTCCGATAATACTCTTCACACGCTACCGTTTCACAGGCGAAATCTCACTAGCCTTGGCAGCCATCTCCTTCTGCTGAAGTAGTAGCCTGGCTGGTTTAGCAGCCCAAGTGAGTGTATGCGAGCCCCTTGATATATTAAAACGTACATTCGTGGCCACATAGGCAGCCTGCCTAGAGACCTTCTCCTTTTGTGCAGAGGAAGCTGATGTCGCCACTTCCTCTTCCTGCTCTTCGGATTCCTCCCCCTCTTCGCTTTTATTAATACTAGAGCTCGGGCTGGGATGGCCTTCATTCCACCACCTTTCAAATTCATGTTCATCCCTTAGTTGATTGTAAGGAGCATCCAACTATGCTGTTTCCTAGCGATATTTCCAGAAAGCCTTGATTTTCTCCTCACTCCATTCCTCATCCTTCCTTAACCTGTTATACATGACGCGCTCCATGGGGACATTATCCTAGGCCACGACCATAGGAAAATAGAACTTGTGCCATGGGCCTCTAGTGTCTGGCGTAGGTATTTACGCCAATTCAACAAAATCTTCATCTTTGTCCATTCACGGATTACGCCGTTTCTCCTAGCATGGTTGGGAAACATGAGTAACTGTCATATGTGGCTCTAGAAAGTCATCGAAAGGGTTGTACTCCCACTTATCGTTTACCAGTACCAACCCTAGATATGCCAGCTTGTCCTCTAACAACTAGTGTGATTTTTTTTTAGTAGAGTTATCAACTTTAAATTCTTCAGACAAGTAAATAATCCTTTCTTTTTGACCCTTTCGCTGCTACAAAAAGTGAAATCAATGACACACACTTGTCGAAACATTTCCAGCATGAGCACTCTATCGGTAACACAAGCTGGGAGCAGGAATGGTTTGCTAGTAAAACCCCGCATTCGGAGGATAGTAAAATCCTTTCCCAAGAACCAGTCACAAGCAGGGGTGAAGCTCTGCATAAATCTGGCCTGCTCCTTATCGAGCCATATAATATCACCCTCTCTGATCAAGTCATTCAAGACTGGGGCTATGAAATAGTCCACAAATGCATAATAATCATATGATGTGGAAATAAAAGGCATCCATGTGGACATCGACTTCCTTCTATTTTGCTCATCAAAAATTGATAGCGAAAAAAATCGGGCGAAGAAATCCGGGTTCTGATGTAGAAACATGTGGACTAGGAAGGAAAGAAACCTAAATTTTTTCTCCACCTGATAATTCTCAATTTGTTGTTTCATTTCTTCAACTATAAACTCAGCAAAATCATACCAGAAGAGTTCATATTGCTTGCGAAATTGCATTGCCGGTCCTAGTTGAAAGCTTTCTATCTTCTCATCGAAGTCTCAGCCGCATACAAAGGCCAGCATGGACATGGCGTCTTGGAGATCATCGCGAAATGCACCACATGACAATGGAATACTTGGCGCTTTAGTGGCTAAGATACCCTTCTTACTAGTCTCCTCTAACAAGAACTCTAAGCTGGTTTTCATCTTCCTCCATATTTTCTCTCCCTTGCTCGAGCAAAAGGTCTCGATATTCTCCTTCCTCTTACTTGGATCCAGGATATATAACATGTGCTAGATGGCCTCTGGACTAATATGCACCCTTAAGTTGCGGCCTTCAATGTAGTGGGTATGAGGATTATAATGCTGAATAGTAGCATCAACCACTTCTAGGCAATAGTGCACCAGTGGGACCATGTATTGTGGGAGACCACTGTACCAAACTCTACTTGTCGTAGATTGGTCTACCTTTGGTGCCGATAACCTTGCACAAGCTACTTCTCTGAGGGACTTAGGGTTTTTTGCGAGCCTTGGGTCATAGATATTGTCCCATTTTTTCTCAACCTTTTTCTGGTTTCTCCATTTCTTGGGTCTATTCAACTCCTCTGTGTAGGCTCTCCTTGTCTTACTGGGTATACCAGGCATGGCGTATGCCACATCCTCATAGACATATACCTCTACTGAAGAGTGAATAGCCGTAAATAGCTCCTAGCTAATTTCCTCCTGCATTGGCTGAGCTGAAGATTCTGACATTTTTCTTCTCTGAAGATTTCCGCAAGTTCCTGGTTGGCTGTGACTATGCTTGGCTCAAGATATACAAACAGAAAAAAAACTCTGCACTTCTCCTTAGCGTTTGTGAAAAGACTTTGAAATATTAAGCCTTTTCATACAACAATAACAACCTTTCTCAAGGTGGTAAGCAGATGCAAGCCTTTTGCATTTAATTTGGCATGTACCGCAAATTTTGCAATTCATGCAAAATGAGCTGATTGCTATTTCAAGGCGGTCGGAGTTCATTATTGCATTTGGGCGATCATGTGATACGCTCTGATCTCCTTGGAACTTGAGCCGACAATTAGCTTGCTAACCTTACATTAGCATGCACTGACAATTAATATCCTATCCGGAATCATTACGCCAAGCAAATGATCATAGCCTTGAAAAGATATGAATGTCGCCTTGGGTTCTGGGACGTGCTTGAGAGATGACACAATAGCCTATGACCATACGTCTTACTGTCAATGAGCGCCACCTTTTTAAAGCTAATTAATCAGCTTCATTTAATCAAGCACGCATTGAGCCATGCTATCATGGATGTAACTAGCCTGAAAATGTGAGCAAATGTAGGCTCTCCCTTCAAGACAACAACTAGCATAATATCACATTTTTTTGAAGAGGATCAGCATGCATCTTGTCAATTTTCTATAAATAGGCCAGTAAGTAGTGAAAAAAATATACTTAGCATTTGAGAAGTGATAGGCCACTAGCAGAGTTTTAAGCAAGCCTTCTCATAGGTTAGGTGGTAGATAACTCAGAAGCCTAGGGATAGTGTCAGAGCAATGGATACCCCAATTCGCCTGACTTCATATAAGTCACAGACAAAATTCCTAGGAGAGATTTCAACTAGGAGACTGAAAATGATGACAAAGAATAAGCATTCTCTGGTCTTGGTAGCCATAAAATGGGTTTTAGGAAAATATTGTATAGAATATGAGGACAAGTATCGGGTGAATACCGACGTATGCTCCCACTTCGTAGCATCCATGTTGGACATTAGCATTCCCCAACCACTTATCTTGAAGCTAGTTAGAGAAATCTTCCCCAAGAAATACCTAAATGGTCTCGGTGAGGTCATTGCTCATGTTGCCTATGGGGTGGGTCTTCCATCAGCTAGCGACCTGCATCACTTTATTGAGGAAGAAGCCGTTGTTGTTTGGCTGCCATTCCTCAGCGGATTCCGCCTACAGACTTGTGACCAGCACCAGCAGAGGGTTACCAAGGCCCTACACTTCCTGTTTTGCAGCTACAACGTGATACCTTTCTATGACGTAGACTGGTATACAAATTTTAGGAACCCGGTGTTTCCCCCGCCAATGGCGATTGTGCCAACTGATGTTGCCAGTGCTGCCGAAGAACCCTTGGATGAGAAAGAAGTGGACGTTATAGTTAATGCATCAATTGTTGCCAGCCATGCCTTTGGATAACAAACCCCTACCACCTGCTCAAAACGTGTCCCTCCTACTGCTCAAAATATGTTTCCCTGCCTGCTATATATAAGCCTACCAAAAGGCTATCGTATATAATATACTTCAATATGCTTGTAAATTTTGAAAAATGGCTTCCCAGCCATTTTGTAACGAAAATAATATATAAAAATAGATATCTTATCATTTTTAGAAAATCCATGCTCTTTCTTTCATTTTGTGTTTAAGCTTTTCTGGGTTTGCAAGTTTTATATGCTATTTCTCCGCACATGGGTGTATTTTGTGTAAAGAAATTCTAGTATTCCACCCGTCAATAATAATGGGTTAATTCCGCAGAAACACAAACTGATTTTAGAAAAAGATCGGCCAACCAAATAGAAATAAAAAAATAAAAACATTATTTACATATGTACAAAGTAGAGCTTAATGCCTAATGGAACAGCTTAAGATGAATCCCATTGACCGGGATTCCTAACGGTTCCTGTTCCATATTCTCCAGCTCAAAAGCATTGTGTTGTTTACACCGAATGATTTTAAAGGGTCTCTCCCATAGGCTATCAAATTTACCGTGCTAACCTGGCTTTGCAGCCCTGCTGTCATACTTTAGCACTAAGTCTCTACATTTTAGACCCTGCTCGGAAGCCTTCTTGTCAAACCATCGTTTGACCACCTGTTGACGACTTGTCATTGCTATTAGGGAATTCTCCCTTTTTTCCTGTACTTCCAACAGCTCGGTGAGCCAAACCTCTATGGCTTCATTTTGTTCTATCTCAAGAGATTTCAACAATTGTATTGTCGGGATCTCCATGGAAATAGGTAACAATGCCTCTTTCTCGTATACCAGCTCATAAGGCGAAGTCTTAAGGACTTGCTTAGGAGTTATGTAGTTTTCCTAGAGTGCTTTTCAGAGGTTTTTATGCCATTCCCTCTAGTGTTCTGAGCCAATATTTTTAAGGAGTTGGACTAATCTTTTGTTCGTTGACTCGGCTAGACCATTACCCTGTGGATAATAGTTTGATGATGTTTTAAAGAATATGCCATTATTTAATGCAAAGTGACATACCTTTGCACCTAGAAATGCTCTGGCGTTGTCCAAAATGATCATTTTCGAAGGGCCAAACCTTGTCACTAGTTCCTCAAGGAAGTCTACAATCTCTGTTTCTATTGCACCTTTAAGGGGAACAACTTCTGTCCACCTTGTGAAGTAGTTCGTAGCAGTTAGAATCCACTTATGTCCGGCACTAGAAACCGGGTTGATCATTCTGATGAAGTCTAGGCCCCATTGCACAATCGGTTCATCTACCACTATAGGTCTGAGGGGCATTGCAGAATTCTTCCTTCTGTTAGTGAAGAACTGGAATTTTTTACAAGCCCTCACCAGAGTGTGGGAGTCATTGAAAAGTGTTGGCCAATAATAGCCAGCACACATGATTTTAATTGTGATGGTTTTGGCAGAGGAATGTCTTCCTACAGTGCTATTGTAGAATGCGTCGAGGATCCTCTTTGCCTCCTCCGAAGTAACGCATTGCAAGAGAACACCATTGAAATTTCTTTTGAAAATGACTCCTATTTACGTATATCCACAATTTTGCAACCGGTAATACCTCCTTTTTTGGGACGAGAGGCCCGGTGGATACCTTCTGGTTTGCATGAACCTCACTCTATTAGTCAGCCAACCGCCTTCCGATCCCTATTTATTTATCAAGATGAGTTCTGGCTGCTCCTCCGTGATAGGTACATCCTCATTTTGTGCCATATACTCACACAATCCTCTTCCTTTAATAGTCTTAGTAGGCTTGACTTCAATGTCATATTCAAGGTTCTTAGTGATCCAATTAGCCCTTTTTTCTATGATCTCCCCTTTCATGATGTATTCACACACACTGGAATGTGTGACATACACCAGAACCTTGTTGTAGGAAATTAGATGGCAGAAATTTTTAAGTCCCTTCACTATTGCGAAGGCCTGTCTTTTGAAAAAATTATAATTCGCCTCATATTCCTTTAGGGTCCGTGAATAGAACACCACTAGGTGTTCCCCCTTTTCTTCGTTATCCTTTTGGGTTAGAACGGTAGCAATACTGGACTTGCTACTGAAAGCATACATTATAAAATATTTAGATGGATCCGAATTAACCAGCATCGGAGCTGTGGAAATAGCTTCCTTGACCTTTTCAAAAGCCTCCCGAGATTTCGTTGTCCACTTGAATGTCTGATCTTTCTTTAACATTAGGGTGATCGGCCTAATCATCCCCACAAAATCAGAAATGAACTTGCTGACGAAGTTTACTTTGCCCAGGAATGACTAGACACCCTTCTTATTTACCGGAAGGGGAAGCTCTTTGATTTCCTTCAGTCATTCAGGGTCAATCAAAACACCTTCTCTGGACATAACATGCCCCAACAACTTACCCTGCAGCACTCTGAATACACATTTATTTGGATTTAGAGAAACCCCAAACTCCTGGCACTTTTGAAAAACTAACTCCAAATGATCAAAATGATCATCCTTAGATTTAGAGAACATAATGTGGTCATCCAAATAGATTAGAATAAACTTATTGATTAGCTCGCTAAATGCAATGTCCATCGCCCGCTGGAATGTTGCCCCTGCATTGGATAAACCAAAAGGAATTTTAGCATATGCAATGTTCTCCACTTTGTGGTGAACATAGTCTTGTGTTGATCCTCTTCTTTAACATGGATCTGGTTGTAGCTAGAGAAACCATCCAGCAAAGAAAAAATTTCTGACCTTGCCACGGTTTGTAGGACTGATTCCATAGAGGGCAACAAATAGTGGTCTTTCAAAGATGCTCTGTTCAGATCTCGGAAATCTACACACAAGCGAATATCCCCATTCTTCTTTCGGACTGGGACTAGATTCAATACCCAAGTACTATGTTTAATTGGGAAGACAATGCATGAGTCAAGGAGCTTGGTTAGCTCCTGCGCCATTAGGACCTCAATTTTAGGGTTAACTAGCCTCTGTTTCTGTTTGACTGGTTTCGCACCTTCTGTTAGCTCAATAGTGTGTTGAATGATGTCAGGATCGTAACCCTCCAGATCATCGTAGGACCAGGCCATTACTCCATATTTCTCATAGAAACTGATAAGTCTTCCTTATCATGGTGCGAGATATTTTTTCCGACTCAGAGATTCCTACCATCGGAGACCCGAAGGTCCTCATAATCACTTTTGTCTGCCACGAACTTTCGCTTATCATTTCAGGCATCATTACAATCAAAAAAGTTTTCAAGAGTAACCAATCCTTTGGAAAGTTTATTAGATTTGAGTTGCATAATTTTTCCTTCATAAGCCTCGGCGATCTTTGGTTGAAGCTGATCGGCAAATTCCTTTGAGTGCTAGATAAAAAAGGTGATGTGTTCGTCACTCTCAAAGACTTGCCAACTCTGATCATTATTGGGGATCGCTAGTCAAACTAGCACTCGTACTGAATATTCATTCTGAAGCAAGTTAGATATAGGATCAAACTGAGCACCAATCTTAGCCATGCGATCTGCCTCACTATTTTGTCTTTGGGGAACAGTCTGGATGTTGAAAGCTTCAAAACCCTCAATCAGGTCCCATACTCAATGCTGATAGGATCTCATGCAGACATTCTTTGCTGCAGAAATTCCTCGGACTTGGTTAACTACCAGTTCGGAATCTCCAAACACAATTAATTGTTTAATGCCCATTTTTTTTGCAAGGCTTAAGCCTTGGACTAACCCCTCATATTCAGCCTCATTATTTGAATAGGTGAAATGAAAACGGAAAGGCCTCAACCAATTTTTATTTTGCGGGGATATTAGATATACTCCTGCTCCAGCACCTACTTTGCTTCTTGCTCCGTCAAAGTATAGTGTCCATAGCTCATTTTCCTTGTTATCTTCAGATCCTTTGGCGACCCTTGGTAGCACCTAGTCTTCGTCATAAATTACATATGTACCCAATCCTGTAGCATGATAATTTCTGAAAGGATCATTGTTTATGTGTTCACTCAATAGAGCATCTTCTTTATCATTCTGATCTCCACTCACTTTCTCCTCCTCTATCAATTCAACACCATACATTTCTTGCTTGGTGATAGAGGTATGTGTTGCTTCAAAATTGATCAAGGCCTCATCCGCCACATGTTCAGAATGGAGAGCCTCCGATTCTATCTTCATTTTCTCACCATGCTTGGTCCTAAGTATCAGATGTGACTAATCCAAGGACAGGTATCCTCCCACCTTTGAAGTAAATTCTTGGGATAGACAAAGACCAAACATAGGAGGAACATCTATGATCACTGTGTCTTGCAGGACTGTGATACTTGGGCAGGCGAATAGAGTTAAAGGGAGCACTTTGATGACACCTACGGTCTCAACTTTATTTCCATCAAGCTGCATCACTCCTCTTTTCATAGGTTCATAGCTGAGTCCCAAAGCTTTGGCTATCTGTTTTGGCATAACTGTTGTACTAGCCCCAAAATCAATCATAGCGTTGTGTAATAACTTCTTTCCCACAATGAGAGTCAAGAAGAAGGGCTGAGGTTTTGACCTACTTCTGTCTTCGGCCGAAGATTCCTTTGTATTGTTTGTGAGAACCTTTGCTAGCGGTATGTGACAAACAGCCTCTGCACTAGCAGACGGCTCTGCTGATGATGGGTTGACCTCTTCTTGAAGCGCTTTCTGTAATAATGTCTTTTGTTCTGGGATAGCTAGAATGTCCCATAAAGACACATTAGCAGATGATTTCTTCAATTGCTCTACCACATTAAAAGGTGGCGACTTCAGAGATTTCTGCTCCTTAGATCTTGCTATACAAATTTCCTTCCATGACTAAGCAGGTGAAAGGACAGTTGAGGCATCAAGAATTTGATCAGTCACGCATTTGAGTCATAGGCTATCTAGATGTGAAACAATAGACTCACCGGTGAATCTCCTCTTTGAGTGTGTGCTATAGTCAGACTGTACCTGCAGTGTTTCAGATACGAATGTGTCATTAGCAAACACTGTTTCTTCTTCTTCCATCCAGGAGAAAAGTGCATGATTAGGAGCAATATCTGATTCTTGTTCTAAAGACATCCCTTGCATTTGCGCAGTAAGGACCGCACTCTCCATTTGTGGTGAGGCATATACATAACCTCCATTTTCCGTTGTCATGCCTTGGCTGCATTGCTCCACCACCTTCTGTTGCAGATTGCCATGTAGACAGTTTCGGGGCATATGCGCGTCGCTACAGGGGAAACACCATGGATTGATGTCATCAATAAGATTGTTCTGCCCTGCTCTTAATTCCCTGCTCAAGCTTGGCGACGTGCTCATCAGCGAAGAAGGCACCGGCACAATTTGGTTTGTAGTTGGCGCTGGTGGATTATTGTGAGGCGCACCCTGATATTGATTTTGCTGATAAGTAGACCGCCCACCTTGATAGTTTTGATATGCAGGATTCAAAGGCGTTGCTTGGTTTTGCTTAAGAGTGGTTATATCATTTGCCATGGTTCACAACATTTCTTTGAAGTTTCTTATTTCATCCTTGGAAGATCCTTATGTAGAAGCCACATTTTCAGGGGTGGCTGCATATGTGTACATTGACTGGGTAGTTGCGGGTGGACTAGTTGATGCGACCTCTTGCGTGGTGATCGATATTTCAGGAAATATCAGCATAATAGGTCAAAGAGGCAATTTCTCACAATCTATCAAATGATTCTCAGCTTTGATGGTGGTACCATAAGCATTTGGTAGAGTGGCTCCTCCCAAAGACTTGATCATCACAGAAATGTCAGGATTGATGGACTTCAAATAAAATATAAATGCCAACTCGGGAGTCAGGTAGATAGTAACAAGGATCCTCTTCCAATTTGTGTGAAATCAGGCATTGAAGTCCGTCAGAGCCTCTTGAGGAGCTCGCTTTATGACGAATAACTGATAATACAATGAAGAACGATCTCCATCATTTGAGAACCTTTCATAGAATAGATCTCTGAGATCATCCTAGGTGCGAATTGAATTAGGAGTTAGCATTCGGTACCAATCCAAAGCCTTTCCTTTGAAAGACGTGGTGAGGAGCCTCAGGGCTACATTCTGCACTGTAATACCATGTACCAGACATACGTCTGCTACATCCTGCAAATGTTCTGATGGTGTTTTTGAGTTATCTTCAAAAAATTTGGGGATAGCTTTCATGGCCGAAACCGGGATAGCACCCCACACAGCAGGTGCTACCGGGGCTACCAGGGGACTTCCAATATCCCATGCTATGTAGTTTTTGTTGGCGGTCGACAACATGGTGAGAGGAAAGGGTGGTGGGAATGGAACAGTTACCAGCTGATTAGTGGCCTGAATTGTCCCTAGTGGAGGTACTAGTAAACCTAGGTTGCTTGCAGTTTGGGATCTAGTTACAGGCCGATGGCTCATACACCCTTCTACAATGCAATTTCATTAAGTTCAAGTCCCACTAGGCATGCTAGAAAAAGAACAAACTATTGATGCCAAAAATTGACGAGGTAATAGAGTCTTATGGGAGACTCAGTTTAAGGGGGACCTTTTGCGCTAAACTAACCTCCAGATTTTTAGAGAAGCTGACTTCTTCTATAATGGGGTTTGGAAAGGGAAAAGGAAGTATATATAATAAAGTAAAGTCTAACCTAAGGCAATGTGCCAAGATTTGCTGATGGGCATGATAAATCAAAGATTTAAGGGCCTGAATAGTGTTGTTGTATTCCAAAACATCAGAGACTTAAGATTATAGCATAGACAATTCATTTATTGACATAAAATAATGTTGCATATATTCTAACCACTAAGAAGAGTCATTAGACATGATTTAGATAAGAAAAATTGTATCTAACATATATAAAAGTTTTTCAAATGAAGTGCCAAGATAGTAAAAAGCACAGTTCACAGTTTAATCAAAAGCATGAAAAATAGAAAGGCCGAACAATTGGCACAGTCTAAAAGTTGCAATCTAAATAAAACAGTAATAAAGGCCTACAGTCTTTTGCTAAAACCAGCGTGTTTTTCTCCAAATTCTGGACCATTTCCTCTCAACAGAGAAAGTATATACAGCAAGAAAACTCCCACCGCTTCAGAGGACAGCAACAGAAAAGATCTCATAATCCTCCGCAATGATGTCTGAATCAGAATATTCCCACGGTCTTTACAATAGCATCAAGCCGGAACACAGTATCTGGTCATCCCAGGCACAGGTGCATCCTTTGCAATGATGGTGGTGGTCCCAGCCAGGCTTGAGAAGACAAGTGTCATCCATCACTGTGAATGATTATGACAAGTGGCACCCAATAGCATTATCTCCTTCAACCAGCCTATCGCCCGCACAACAAATCAGTCGTTAGGCACGTGGCAGCCTTTCGCTGTCTGCATGAAACCTTCTCCCATCACTGCCGAGGGTTTGTGAAAATGCAACACGTGTCCAATGGGTTGAGGACTTCATCACAGCGGAGGGAATGCTCCATCAACCAGGCATAAAAGACTCGTGGCAGCATTTTGCTTCCCGTGATTGCTTATTTCATCCCTGCATGCAGATATTTGTGATCGGCCGACACGTAGCGAGATGTTGGGCCCTCTGAGACTCCTTAGAAATGACGGCCTCATGGAATCCTTTCACAACCCGAAGAGACCTCAAGGAAATAAGAAACAAAACATCCTACAACCGCGACACATGGATGCACAGCGCAATTCCTTAGGACTCGAAAGGAAAGTTGTTACCCGAAGCTGCAAAGAGTAGGCATGCAAAGTGGTAGATCAAAACTTTGATAAAAATCCAAGCAAACTCAACGATGCATAGACTGGCGCACGCATAATGCAAATATAAACTTGAAGGGAGCTGCTCAAAACTTATTTAACAGTACTATTGTGCTCTTGAGGCCTCCTTCCCACATTCCCATCATTTCCCTGGAAATGAGGTGGGAACTTCTCATGCCACACCATCATCATCTCATGTGAATCCTAATACTTCATCCACTCCATCCACCACTTTAGATTCCACCATTACTAAGGTTCGTATCATTGACAAAGGTTGTGGGGAATACAAGATGTACACTACACTCAATGCGGGCACAATGCCCTCCTCACCACGAAGTTATGGCTGGCCTATTGAGTCTCCATAACAAGGAGAGCTGATCACCAAGATAATAAGTTCCAAGAATGTGGCCTCCACTACATTTTAGTCCATAGGTACCTTACAAGAACAACTTGATGAGGATATCAGTCAATGGGTGTATAGAGAAGAACTAGAACCCTCACCTCCTCTTATTGAATATTTCCAAGAAGTCTATCCACAAGCTTCCAAGTTGGCACAAAAATACAATTATCAAGGGGAGGACTGGGGGTCAATGAACATGAAATGCATAAGCTGATTCATACTCTTGTGCATTTGAAACACTTGGGTCTTGGTTATGACAAGAAGAAAAAACAACCTCCTACATCTTATAATGCTTCAAATAACATTAGTGTGGAATTCATTATCCTTGAGGACATGCCTAAGGAGGAAACCATCATACTTTCTTACGATGATTAGATGACTCCCTATTCAAATCCATTTCCATTTTCACTATTAGCCTTTCCCTCCACCATCCCGACCTCATAGATTGGGACCTACAAGGAAGCACACCTATTGACATATTTCCTTCTGAAGAGGCATACGTACACTACATGGGCTTAGAAGAAGACTATGGTGCCTACCCTGGGAAAGATGAACACCTCAACTACAAAAATAAATAGAAACAAAGTACAAAAGAGTCTCCTATTGAAAACCTCCCTGAGGCACTTTTAGACCAATCAAAAGTAAAACGAAAGGGTGTATCCTCTTATGAAAACCTCCATGAGGCATTAGAGGATGGGGATATTCATCTTCCTCTCATAGGTACCCACTTTTAAGAATGGTCTTCCATTCTCATCGAAGACAAAAGAGGTGATTTTGGGAATAGAAGCAGATCCAAAGATCATGTATGTAGCTAAGTCCTTGATTGAAGAGAAATATTCAGTAATTGTCAATCTACTTTAGGAAGGGATCATTAATTTTACATGGGCCTATTCAGATATTCTTGGGATAGATCCAACATTAGTTGTATATCACCTTGATGTATGTCCTAATGTCAAGCTACTAAAGAAAAATCTTCAAAAAATGCATCCACAAGTCACTCTTCTCATCAAAGTGGAATTGGAAAAACTACTTGCAATGAGGTTTATCAAACCTATTGATTATTCAGACTAGATTTCCAACATTGTCCTCATAGCTAAACCAATTGGGGGCATCCGAATCTGTACAAATTTCAGAGACCTTAACAATTCCTATCCCAAGGATGAATTTCCACTCCTGAACATTGATATGCTTTTTGATTTGATAGTAGGCCATGCCATGCTATCTCTTATGGATGAATGGGTATAATCAAATCAAAATTTTCCCCAAAGGTCAACATAAAACAAATTTCACTACACCTTGGGGCACTTTTTTCTATAATTCCATGCCTTATGGTCTCAAAAATGTGGGGGAAATGTATAGACATGCCATGATAGTCATCTTCCATGATTTGATCCACCTCATAATGGAAGATTATGTTGATGACATGTTGGAAAAATCCAAAACTCGAGAGGAACATCCATAGATCCTGAAGTAAATTTTTGGTAGGTTAGAGCAATATAAACTAAGGCTAATCCAAAGAAATGTGTTTTTAGAGTCACATCAGGAAAATTGTTGGGTTTCATTATGTCTTGAAGGGGTATAGAGGTTGATCTGGCTAAGGTCAAAGAAATTATGGAAATTCCCCCACCTAGAAATCTAAAATAGTTAAGGAGTCTACAAGGAAAGTTGCAATCAATCTAACACTTCATAGCTTAATTTGCAGACAAATTCCAAACCTTAAACACCTTTTGCACAAAGATATTGTACTCAAATGGAACTGAGAGTGTTAGCAAGGCTTCGATAAAATAGAGCATCTTTCCAACCCTCCTATCCTGATGCATCCTATACTAGGATAAACTTTGTTACTTTATATTTTTGCTACAACCATTGCATTGGGGGCACTCTTAGCTCAACATGACAACAATGAAAAGGAAAGCGAAATCTATTACATCAACCGCACATTGGTGGGGTATGAAATTAATTATAAACCTATGGAAAAAGCATGTCTTGCAGTTATTTTTAATTCTCAAAAACTTTTCCATTACATTTTTAGTCATTCAATTAAGCCAATTTCCAAGGTAGATCCCCTCAAGTACTTGTTATCTAAAACATCCTTAATAGGTCATATGGCTAAATGGATTATGTTTCTTAGAAATTTTGAGAGTTAGTATATAGACCATAAGGCAATCAAAGAACAATTCCTCATAGATTAATTTTTTGAAGCCCCTCTAGTTGATGCATACCCTTTCGTAGTAGAATTTTTAGATGATTCAGTGTTCACCATTTTAGAGGTCGATACATAGACACTTTATTTTGATGGATCCTACACACAAAATGGGGTAGGTGCTAGCATTCTCTTTGTCACTCCTCAATGTGATTATATCCCCAAGTCATTTAGATTGGTATTCCTATGCACAAATAACATTGATGAGTATGAAGCCTTAATAACAGGTTTATGAATTGTCATCCAATGGAACATTACCTATATGTGTGTCTATTGAGACTCGTACTCATAATCAAACAAGTTAATGATGAGTACCAAAAAATGATGACAAGCTTCTTCCTTATAAACACATGGTGGATGACTCTAAATCATATTTCAATCATATCCAATTTGAATAGGTTCCCAGATTGCAGAATAAGGTTGTGAATGCAATGGCTACCATTGGATCTCTTATAGATATGCGTAAGGATAATACAAATTATGAGTTTCTAGTTGAAAAATTATTTTTCCTTGCATAAACCATCTTAGATACAAAAATGGTGTGTGAAATTGTAGGTCCCCAATCCCCATGGTACCACAACATTTACAACTTCCTTCATGATAAAATCCTTCCACTCGAGCTAAACTGTAACCAACAAAAATCCTTCATACATCAAGCACCCCATTACACCATCCTAGGAGACACTCTTTATTGTAGAGGGTATGATGGAGCTCTTCTTTGATGTTTGAACAAATCGAAATCCAAAATAGTGTTACGCGAAGTGCATAGTGGCATTTGTGGGGCACATACTAATGGAATGGCCTTAGCAAAGAAGCTTCTTCAGACTGGGAATTATTGGCCTATAATGGAACATGATATATGTGAATTTTTCAAGAAGTTTGTACCTTGTCAGCAACACACAGATTTTATCCATGCTCCAGCACAAGACCTGCAACTGATTACAACACCATGGCCCTTTTTGCAGTGGGGTTTAGACTTATTTGGAAAGATCTACCCACCATCATCTAATGGCCACACCTTCATCATCACCACCACTAAATACTTCACTAAATGGGTGGAAGAAATTCCACTCTCCCTCATTACCAACACATAGATATCCAAATTTATCCTATACGATATTCTCTACAAATATGGTATTCCATCCACCATCATCATTGATAATGGAAAACCTTTCAAAAACCAGCATGTATGACAACTCTATGAAAATTTCCATATCCAACATTACTGGTTGATGCCCTACTACCCTCAAGGTAATGGCCAAGCTAAAGTGACCAACAAAACACTAACTCAAATCCTAAAAAAAGTCATCAATAACACTGGTGGGGATTGGTATCTCCATCTTAATCCTGACTTTTGGGCCTATCGTACCTCCATTCACACCCCCACTAGAACCACACCATACTCACTCATATATGGTGGTGATGCAATCTTGCTAATTGAAATCAAACTCCCCTCACTACATATCTCATTGAAGAACCTAGTTGATGATGAGGAGTATCAAGTTGTACGTCTCAGTCAGCTAGAGATTCTTGATGAGAAGCATCTCAATGATTATAATCACTTGCAGGCTTACCAACATTAGCTCAAGAGAAACTAAAATAAGAAGGTCTGAACCTACCAGTTCCAAATTGGTGACCTTGTTCTTAAGGAAAATCAGCATACCCAACAAGATCAAGAAAATAAAGGGAAGTTTGAAGCTAATTGGCTGGGTCCATATGTCATCACAACTAAGTATGGTTTTGGAGAATATTGGCTTGCCACACCTGAGGGTGAACCCTTGGAGTAATCCATCAATATTATGCATCTAAAGTGGTTTTACACTTGAGTTAGTTGAGTTACCCCACCTAGAAAATACGAAAAAAATGTAAAAAATCCAAAAAATACAAAAAATTGAAAATTTCAAAAAATAAAAAAAATGGTGTCAATAGTAAAGAGAAATAAATCATCCTATGGTGTAAACCACCTTTGGTGGTTCCTTGGATAAGTATGTTTGGTGAAAACCTAGAAATAGGCACCATTCATAGAGGGCTTAATCATTATCTACCGTGTATCCCATTTGCCTATATGCTTATGTGTCCACCCCATCCTATCTACACATCTCATCCATCCTATCACTTATCCCATGATATATTTTGATTGAGAATTAGAAGATTTAGATTTACTATCACAAATCTTGAGCTTCTCTTGCTTATTGGTGGTGAACTTCTATAAGTCATATTGGGTATCTTGATCTCATATCCCTATATTGGTTGGGCTTTGGTTGATGATCATCGTTTGTACATACTGTCCTATCGGTCAGTCTCGTGCCCTCATCTAGGATCCATCCTCACGTTTCTTATCATTAGGTCCCATCATTCATCTTTCCTCTTTTGTTTGGTCTTTTTATTAAACTACGTTGCCTCTACACTTTCACGTAGGCAAGGCCATCTTTGATGGTCCCTCAAGGCTTTAGTTTTTCCTTTTGAGTCTATCCTCATCCTTTGTTTGTCTTTCATTCATCATCAATCTTTGATCTTTTTATCAAACTACGTTTCCTCTGCTCTTTCACATAGGCAAGACCATCTTTGATGAGAGATCCCAAGGCTTTGATCCATCTATTTGAGTCTTCATCATTCCCTTTCCTCTTTTCTCCATCACCAATCTTTGGTCTTTTTATTGAACTACGAGCCTCTACACTTTCACGTAGGCAAGACCATCTTTGATGAGCCCCTGAGACCTAGGTCTATCTGTTAGGGTGTGTATTTGCATCTGTTGTTTCATCAAGAGTGTCCTTATAAGCTGGAATTAACCTACAAAATCCACTTTTTCCTAGATATTTTAATCTATTTCAATTATTCCTAGTCGTGTCAATCCTATGATCTATCACATCCATCTTCAATCTTAGTAGGATGTATCTTTCCTCACATTAGACTGTGTCAACATCATCCACCTACAGTCCTCATGAAAAAAGGGTCTTTGAAGTTTATCACAATTTCTTGGTGTGCTTGCATTTTGTTTATCTTCTGAGCTTCCTACTATACCTACTCAAGGTTGCCATGATCTATCATATCATGGTGCACTTTGATTGGTAGACATAGAGGCATATCTTGGTTTTTTGCATGATCATGGTTTCTTGGTTGTCATGTGTATTACCCACCAAGATCCTCATGGGATTGTGTTACGTCTGGGCATCCTTTGTGCTTTTGGTTTTTCAGCATCAGGCCCTACCAAAGCCCTTTCAACTTTGGTATGTTGGATTAACCTTCTTGTTTGTTGCATCAATCCTATGTGTGGAATGCTAATTTTCCTTGGTTCCTTATACCCTTGGCATTTGGTATCCCACACTATATTAAAATCCAGTGCTCCTAATGTGATAGAATAGCATTAAATATCATTTCATTCATCATCCTATTATATTTTCCCAATCCATTCACCTAACCTATAATCATTTATTTTGGTTGTGAAAATGATCTTTTCCCCCCACCTATTCTTCTTATCAGGTCACTTCAGTTTTGGCGAATGCACTGCATCCATTTCATTTGCATTATCATGTTTATTTAAGTTGTTTAGAATGATATATATTTTTTATTCTAAGAATCTTAATCCATTTCATTTTCATTATCAAATTCATTTAAGTTGTTTAGAGTAATATAGATTTGTTATTTTAAGCATCTTAATCCATTTCATTTGCATTATCATATGAACATTTAAGCCATTTAGAATGATATAGATTTGTTATTCTAAGCATATTAATCCATTTCATTTGCATTATCATTTTCATTTAAGTTGATTATAATTATATGCATTTTCTATTATAAACATCTTAATCCATTTCATTTTCATTATCATATTCATTTATGTTGTTTAGAATGATATAGATTTGTTATTCTAAGGATCTTAATCCTTTTCATTTTCATTTTCATATTCATTTAAGTTGTTTACAATTATGTATATTTTTTATTCTAAGCATCTTAATCCATTTCGTTTTACCATTTCATTAGAATAATTCATTGCATCAACATCATAATCAATCCTAGTTACATCCATAACATCACTATCATAAACATAAACATCATAAACATAAACATAAACATCCTATATTGCATCACAAACATGTTAACTACATCTATCATAGTCATCCAAATGCATACATACATGTCACATCCTACATCACAAACATGTTAGTTGCATACATCATAATCACCCAACACATGCATAAACATCATATCCATCAAATATTGTATCACATATCATAATCATAAACATATAATGCATCATATCCTGCATCACAAATCATTAATCATGCATATCCATCATAACTATAAACACATATCCATCATCCATACATCCATAATAAGTATCCATAGCATCACATAAACATCACATATACTGCACCATGCATAATCATCCATCATATATCATAATAATGTCCAAAATATGCATATAGTCCATAATGTCCATTAGTGTCCATGAAATAATAAAAGTATACATGTGTAGAGGAGGATCATATGAGTACAACAGACACATCATGTGTCATGAATCAGTATGAATATAAAGAAAAACTTAATCAATTTGTCCAAATCTATACACAAAATCTCCATATATATACATTACTACCTACATATCTTTCAAAATTGGGGTACCTGTCTCCATCGTTGTTCTTCACTATCCACTGCTAGTCGTGTCAAAGCGTTGAGGTGACTCTAGTGCACCTCTCCCCTCTCCTCCCTCCCCTGGTGGCCTCATGTATCCTCCCAGCCCCTTGATCCTCCACAATGTGAGGGACTTG